>CM060266.1:13208581-13362871 GCA_030684275.1 Acipenser oxyrinchus oxyrinchus
GGGGATGCCATTTACCATTGTTTAATGTTTTCGCGCATTTATCGTGGAACCTTTCGCGCCGTGCCTCATTCACTGAGGGACCGTGCGTGCTGCGCAGAGTGTGCCAGGGACCATTTGGCGAGCCGCTGGGACCCTGCGTGACGTCGCTGGGGCCTGTGCGTGTGCTGATGAGGTGCCAAGGACCATTTGTTAAGCTGCTGGGACCCTACACAGGGTCCCAGGGCACCGTGCACATGCTGGGTAGGTGCCAGGGACCGTTTGGCGAGCCGCTGGGACCCCATGCGGGGTGCGCTGGGTCCAGCACTGCTGGGGAGGGTGCCAGGGACCGTTTATTCAGCCGCTGTAACCCTGCGGCGATGTCACTGGGGCCTGTCTTGGCTGGTGACGTGCCAGGGTTTATTTGACGAGCCACTGGGACCCCGCGTCGCTTGAGCCCGTGTGCATGCTGGGGAGGTGCCACGGACTATTTGGCGAGCTGCTGGGAGTCCGCGCGGGGTCGATGTGGCCTGAGCGCACGCTGGAGAGGTGCCAGGGACAATTTGTCCAGCCGCTGGAACCCTGCGCGAAGTCGCTGGGGCCTGTGCGCATGCTGGGGAGGTGACAGGGACCGTTTGGTGAGACGCTGGGAGTCCGTGCGCGGTCGCTGGGCCCCGTGCGCACGCTGGAGAGGTGCCAGGGACTTGTTGGCGAGCTGTTGGCACCCCGCGGGGGGTCGCTGGAGCCTGTGCGCGTTCTATGGATGTGTCAGGAACCATTTGACGAGCCTCTGGGACCCGGCGCAGGGTAGCTGGGCCCGTGCGAGTGCTGGGGAGGTGCCAGGGACCGTTTGGCGCGCCGCTGGGACCCCACGCGACGTCGCTGGGCCCCGTGCGTACACTGGGGAGGTACCAGGCACCCTTTGGCAAGCCGCTGGAACCCCGTGCGATGTCGCTGGGCCCCGTGCGCGCACTGGGGAGGTGCCAGGGACTGTTTAGCGAGCCACTGGGACCCTGCGCGAAGTCACTGGGCCCGTGCGATACTGGGTAGGTGCCAGGGACCGCTTGGCGAGCTGCTTGGACCCCGTACGAAATCGCTGGCGAGTGTGCCCACGCTGGTGAGATGCAAGGGACCGTTTGGCTAGCCACTGGGACCCCAAGCGGGGTGCGCTGGGCGCGTGCTCATGCTGGGGAGGTGCCAGGGACAGTTTGACGAGCTGCTGGGTCCCCACGCGAAGTCGCTGGCGACCGTGCACGTGCTGGGGAGGTGCCAGGGACTGGTTGGCGAGCAGCTATGACCCCGCGCGAAGTCGCTGGGGACTGTGCACGTGCTGGATAGGTGCCAGGGACTGTTTGGCGAGCCGCTGGGACCCACACGAAGTCGCTGGGACCATCGTGCGCGTGCTGTGGATGTACCACGGACCATTTGGCGAGGTGCTGGGACCCCTGCATGGGGTCGCTGGACCCCGATGCAGGCACTGGGAAGTGCCAGGGACCATTTGGCGAGCTGCTGGGACCCCACGCGAAGTCGCTGGGGACTGTGTGCGAGCTGGTGAGGTGCCAGGGACCATTTGGCGAGTCGCTGGGACCCGGCACATGGTCGCTGGACACCATGCAAATGCTGGGGAGGTGCCAGGGACGGCTTGGCGAGCCGCTGGGACCCAGCAGGGTAACAGGCCTGTGCAGCTCTGTGGATGTGCCAGGGAGCATTTGGCTGGCTGGGACCACACACTGGGTGGCTGGGCCGGTGCGCTGAGAGGTGCCAGGGACCATTTGGTGGGCCGCTGGGACCCCAGCGAGTTGCTGGTGCCTTTGCGCTGGTGAGATGTCAGGGACCATTTTGGCGAGCCGCTGGCACCCAGCGCGAAGTCGCAGGGCCCGTTGCGCGCACTGGTGATGTGCCAGGGACCATTTGGCGAGCCGATGGGACCCTGCGCGGGGCCGCTGGACAGCGTGTGTGCACTGGGGAGGTGCCAGGAAACATTTGGCGAGCTGCTGGTACCCCACGCGAAGTCGCTTGGGACTGTGCGTGCTGGTGAGGAGCAAAGGGACCTTTGGCGAGACTCTGGGACCCGCGCAAAGTCTCTGGGGACCATGTGCGTGCTGGGAGGTGCCAGAGACCGTTTGGCGCGCCGCTGGGACCCCACGCGGCGTCGCTGGGCCCCGTGCGTACACTGGGAGGTGCCAGGCACCCTTTGGCGAGCCGCTGGGACCCAGCGAAGTCGCCGGGGGATGCGTCTTGGCGTGATGGGGATGTGCCAAGTACCATTTGGCGAGGCACTGGGACCCTGCGTGAAGTCGCTGGGGACCGTGCATGTGCTGGGGAGGTGCCAGGGACCATTTGGCGAGCCGCTGGGACCCCTCGCGGGGTCGCTGGAGCCCATGTGCGTGCTGGTGAGGTGCAAGGAACTATTTGGCGAGCTGATGGGTCCCCGCGCGGGGTCGCTGGGATCCATGCGCACGCTGGGGAGGTGCCGGGGACTGGTTGGCGAACCACTGGCACCGCCTGCGAGGTGCGCTGGGGCTCGTCTTGTGGCAGCTGGGGAGGTGCCAGGGACCGCTTAGGCGAGCCATTGGGACCGCTCGAAGTCGCTTGTGCCTGTCGTGCGCTGGTGGAAGCAAGGGACCGTTTGGCGAGACCACTGGGACCCTGCGCGCGGTCGCTGGGGCCCGTGCGCGTGCTGGGGAGGTGCCTGGGACCATTTGGCGAGCCGCTGGGACCCCTTGCGGGGTCGCTGGAGCCTCTTGTGCGCGCTGGTGAGGTGCAAGGAACTATTTGGCGAGCCGATGGGGCCCCAGCGGGGTCTCTGGGGCCCGTGCGGCGCTGGGTGGTCCCAGGGACCATTTGGCGTGCCGTTGAGACCCCGCGTGGTGTCGCTGGAGCCCGTGAGCGTGCTGGTGACATGCCAGGGACCATTTCGCGAGCACCTGTGCACCGACGCGAAGTTGCTGGGCACCGTCCAGCACACAGGAAGTGGTAGGGACCGTTTGGCTAGCTGCTGGGGCCGTGGGGAGTTGCTTTAATCAGAAATCATTGCAGCTTAAAGCCTTACACCTGCGTGTATTTTTCTGATAACAAGCTGAAACTCGGAGCAGCTGATTCAAATTCCGCGGTGTTCTGAGACACGGGGGAGGAACGGAGCCTGCAGCACAAGCACAAACAAACAAAAGGCAGGCAGTCTTCCCAGCGACAGCGTGGGAGAAGTACAGTCGTAGACAAGTACAATGCAGTTAGAAGTAGAAAGGAGGAATTACATCTTTAAATTAAATCTGGAGTTGCTTTAATCAGAAAACATTGCAGCTTAAAGCCTTACAGCTGCATGTATTTTTCTGATAACAAGCTGAAAGTCGGAGCAGCTGATTTAAATCCCGCGGCGTTCTGAGACACGGGGAGGGCGGAGCCCGCAGCACAAACAAACAAAGGCAGACAGGCTTCCCAGCGACAGCGTGTGGAAGCGACATCGTGGGAGAAGTACAGTCGTGGACAAGTACAGCGCAGTTAGAAGCAGTTTGAAAGCAGGTTGACAGCTGCAGAAGCTAAACTAAACTTTAAAAAAATGGTCTTCAAGCCAGTAATCTGTGACAACTGCATGATGTGGGAAATCCGAGAAAACCCAACAGAGCTCAACCAAGTGTGTGTAAAGTGCTGCACGATCCAGGACTTGCTCCAGCGATTAAGCCTGCTAGAAAAGGAGCTGGAGGAAATGAGACAGCAACAGGAGCTTGAGGAGCTGGCACACCCACAATTCATGGAAGTCTGCACCCCTAGCAGACTGAAAGCCACCACGGAGATGGAAGAAAGTCGAAACAGCTGGGTTCAGATAGGCAGAAGCAGGGAAAAAAGAAACTTCGTCTAACACAACCACCAGAAATCCAAACATCCAACAAATTTGAGCCACTTCAACATTTAGATGACCAAAACCAACATCAAGAGAATGAAAGAAACAACATCCAGGACCCTATAAACAGTGCTGGCCAGGCAGCAAAAAGAAGGGAGGTCATGATCGTTGGGGACTCCATATTGAGAAACACAGCAAGTTCAGTTCGCAGTTTGGACCCCTTACTACAACAGTGTGCTGCCTTCCAGGAGCCTCAGTCAAGCACATCACTGAGAATGTGGACAGGCTCCTAGAACGAACAGGAGACGACCGGTAGTAGTCGTCCACATCGGTACAAACAACATTGGAAGAGACAGGCCAAGATCCCTGCAAAACAAATTCAGAGAGCTAGGAAGGAAATTAAAAGGCAAGACCAAAACTGTGGTATTTTCTGGGATACTGCCGGCCCTGCAAAGGACCATATGGACAGCTGGAAATACAAAATCAAAATGCATGGCTGAAATCGTGGTGCACCCAGGAAGGCTTCACCTTTCTTGAACATTGGAGCACATTCTACAACAAGGACTATCTATACAGGTGGGACGGACTGCACTTAAACAGAAAGGGAACCAATCTACTGGAGAAAGGATCCTTCAGGAGGTCCAGAAGCATTTAAACTAGAAAGGAAGGGGAGAAAACAAAAACAGAAGGGAGACCACATCAAAACAAGGACAACAACTCAGGTAAGACAACTATTAAATGTATCTATCTTAATGCTAGAAGTCTCAGAAACAAAATGTTAGAACTTGAAGCTACTGCACTAACAAGTAACTACGATGTGATAGGTGTTACAGAAACTTGGTTGTCTGAGAGTGATGGAGACGAATATAATATTAGTGGGTACACACTATATAGGAAAGACAGGCAGGACAGAAGAGGCGGAGGGGTAGCGCTATACATAAGAAATAGTCTTGAAGCCCAGGTGTTAAATCAGGACAAAGAAAACAATGCAGAATCAATATGGGTCAGAATAATGGACACAAATTCAAAGGGCATAATAATAGGAGCATGCTATAGACCGCCAAACTCAGACGCTGAGCAAAATAATCTGTTGTACAATGACATTCGAAATGCGTGTAGAAAAGGAGAAGCCATACTAATGGGGATTTCAACTTCCCCGTATAAAATGGGAGAACCCGTGGGGGCACGACGGACGAAATTGAAATGGTAGAAATGACAAATGACTGCTTCCTAACGCAATTTGTCAAGGCACCGACTAGAGGGGAGGCATACCTTGATTTAATCTTTTCAAATAATGAAGACAGAATAACTAAAACAGAGGTCAGAGAGCCATTGGCAAACTCAGACCACAACATGGTCTCATTTGAAATATTTTTAAAACCCCAAAAGTAATGACTAAAGCTAAGGTTTACAATTTTAGAAAAGCAAACTATGAAGGTATGAAACAGAGACTAACAGAAGTAGATTGGAGTAAAATAGAGAAAACATCCACAGAAAAAGGATGGCTGTTTTTAAAAATGTAGTACTAGAGGCACAAAACGATTACATCCCAAAAGTAGACAAATCTAAATCTAAAACAAAATGGCCAAAATGGTTTAATAGATCAATTAAAAAAATATTCAGCGAAAAAAGGCACTTTACAGAGCGTTTAAAAGGGACCAAAACAAAGTACACAGAAAGAGTACTTGGAACTGCAAACACAAGTCAAAAAGGAAGTTAGAAAGGCCAAGAGAGAGATAGAAATCAATATTGCTAAGGGGCTAAAACCAATTCCAAAATATTTTTCCAATATTATAACAGCAAGAGAACATTCAAAGAGGAGGTCAAATGTCTAAGAGACACAAATGGCAAAATCATAGATGAAGAAAAAAAATAGCAAATATATTAAATGATTACTTTTCACAGGTTTTTACAAAGGAGGACACGGACAACATGCCCCACATGTCGACCTGTTCCTATCCAATTTTAAATAACTTTAGCATAACAGAGGCAGAAGTGTTAAAGGGACTAGGAGCTCTTAAAATAAACAAATCCCCTGGGCCGGATGAGATCCTCCCAATAGTACTCAAAGAAATGAAAGAAGTTATTTACAAACCGCTAACCAAGATCATGCAACAGTCTCTTGACACAGGGGTTGTACCGACAGACTGGAAAATAGCAAACGTAATACCGATCCACAAAAAGGGAGACAAAACCGAACCAGGTAACTACAGACCAATAAGCCTGACTTCTATTATATGTAAACTTATGGAAACTATAATAAGATCCAAAATGGAAAATTACCTATATGGTAACAATATCCTGGGAGACAGCCAGCATGGTTTTAGGAAAGGGAGATCGTGTCTAACTAACCTACTTGACTTTTTGAGGATGCAACATTGAAAATGGATAACTGCAAAGCATACGACATGGTTTATTTAGATTTCCAGAAAGCTTTTGACAAAGTCCCGCATAAAAGATTAATTCTCAAACTGAACGCAGTAGGGATTCAAGGAAATGCATGCACATGGATTAGGGAGTGGTTAACAGGTAGAAAACAGAAAGTACTGATTAGAGGAGAAACCTCAAAATGGAGTGAGGTAACCAGTGGTGTACCACAGGGATCAGTATTAGGTCCTCTGCTATTCCTAATCTACATTAATGATTTAGATTCTGGTATAGTAAGCAAACTTGTTAAATTTGCAGACGACACAAAAATAGGAGGAGTGGCAAACACTGTTGCAGCAGCAAAGGTCATTCAAAATGATCTAGACGGCATTCAGAATTGGGCAGACACATGGCAAATGAAATTTAATAGAGAAAAGTGTAAAGTATTGCATGCGGGCAATAAAAATGTGCATTATAAATATCACATGGGAGATAGTGAAATTGAAGAAGGGAACTATGAAAAAGACCTAGGAGTTTATGTTGACTCAGAAATGTCTTCATCTAGACAATGTGGGGAAGCTATAAAAAGGCTAACAAGATGCTTGGATATATTGTGAGAAGTGTTGAATTTAAATCAAGGGAAGTAATGTTAAAACTCTACAATGCATTAGTAAGACCTCACCTAGAATATTGTGTTCAGTTCTGGTCACCTCGTTACAAAAAGGATATTGCTGCTCTAGAAAGAGTGCAAAGAAGAGCAACCAGAATTATTCCGGTTTAAAAGGCATGTCGTATGCAGACAGGCTAAAAGAATTGAATCTATTCAGTCTTGAACAAAGAAGACTACGCGGTGATCTGATTCAAACATTCAAAATCCTAAAAGGTATAGACAATGTCAACCCAGGGGACTTCTTTGACCTGAAAAAAGAAACAAGGACCAGGGGTCACAAATGGAGATTAGATAAAGGGGCATTCAGAACAGAAAATAGGAGGCACTTTTTACACAAAGAATTGTGAGGGTCTGGAACCAACTCCCCAGTAATGTTGTTGAAGCTGACACCCTGGGATCCTTCAAGAAGCTGCTTGATGAGATTCTGGGATCAATAAGCTACTAACAACCAAACGAGCAAGATGGGCTGAATGGCCTCCTCTCGTTTGTAAACTTTCTTATGTTCTTATGCGATGCAGGGACCCGCAGCGTGGTCGCTGGGGACCGTGCGCGTGCTGGGAGGTGCCAGGGACCATTTGGCGAGCCGCTGGGACCCCGCAGGGTCGCTGGGCCCGTGCGCTGCTGGGGAGGTGCCAGGGACCATTTGGCGAGCCGCTGGGACCCCGCGAAGTCGCTGGGGCCCGTGCGCCGCTGGGGAGGTGCCAGGGACCATTTGGCGAGCCGCTGGGACCCTGCAGGGTCGCTGGGCCGCGTGCGCGCTGGGGAGGTGCCAGGGACCATTTGGCGAGCCGCTGGGACCCCAGCATGGGTCGCTGGGCCCGTGCGCGCTGGGGAGGTGCCAGGGACCATTTGGCGAGCCGCTGGGACCCACGCGGGGTCGCTGGGGCCTGTGCGTGCTGGGGAGGTGCCAGGGACCATTTGGCGAGCCGCTGGGACCCACGCAGGGTCGCTGGGCCCGTGCGCGTGCTGGGGAGGTGCCAGGGACCATTTGGCGAGCCGCTGGGACCCCGCGTGGGTCGCTGGGCCCGTGCGTGCTGGGGAGGTGCCAGGGACCATTTGGCGAGCCGCTGGGACCCGCGGGGTCGCTGGGCCCGTGCGCGCGCTGGGGAGGTGCCAGGGACCATTTGGCGAGCCGCTGGGACCCCGCGCAGGTCGCTGGGGCCTGTGCGCGCTGGGGAGGTGCCAGGGACCATTTGGCGAGCCGCTGGGACCCCGCGAGGTCGCTGGGCCCGTGCGCGTGCTGGGAGGTGCCAGGGACCATTTGGCGAGCCGCTGGGACCCGCGCGGGTCGCTGGGCCCGTGCGCTGGTGGAGGTGCCAGGGACCATTTGGCGAGCCGCTGGGACCCCGCGCGGTCGCTGGAGCCCGTCGCGCGCTGGGGAGGTGCCAGGGACCATTTGGCGAGCCGCTGGGACCCCGCGGGGTCGCTGGGCCCGTGCGCGCTGGGGAGGTGCCAGGGACCATTTGGCGAGCCGCTGGGACCCCGCGCGAGGTCGCTGGGCCCGTGCGCGCGCTGGGGAGGTGCCAGGGGCCATTTGCCGAGCCGCTGGGACCCCGCGGGGTCGCTGGGCCCCGTGCGCATGCTGGGGAGGTGCCAGGGACCATTTGGCGAGCCGCTGGGACCCCGCGAGGGTCGCTGGGGCCCGTGCGCGTGCTGGGTAGGTGCCAGGGACCATTTGGCGAGCCGCTGGGACCCCGCGCGGGTCGCTGGGGCCCGTGCGCGTGCTGGGGAGGTGCCAGGGACCATTTGGCGAGCCGCTGGGACCCAGCGCGGGGTCGCTGGGCACCGTGCGTGCGCTGGGGAGGTGCCAGGGACCGTTTGGCGACCTGCTGGGACCCCGCAGGGGTTCGCTGGGGCCCGCTTGTGCATGCGCTGGGGAGGTGCCAGGGACCATTTGGCGAGCCGCTGGGACCCCGCGAGGTCGCTGGGTCCCGTGCCCGTGCTGGGGAGGTGCCAGGGACCATTTGGCGAGCCGCTGGGACCCCGCGCGGGTCGCTGGGCCCGTGTGCGTGCTGGGGAGGTGCCAGGGACCATTTGGCGAGCCGCTGGGACCCCGCGGGGTCGCTGGGCCCGTGCGCGCGCTGGGGAGGTGCCAGGGACCATTTGGCGAGCCGCTGGGACCCCGCGCGGGTCGCTGGGCCCGTGCGCGCTGGGGAGGTGCCAGGGACCATTTGGCGAGCCGCTGGGACCCCGCGGGGTCGCTGGGGCCCGTGCGCGTGCTGGGGAGGTGCCAGGGACCATTTGGCGAGCCGCTGGGACCCCGCGCGGGTCGCTGGGGCCCGTGCGCGTGCTGGGGAGGTGCCAGGGACCATTTGGCGAGCCGCTGGGACCCGCGCGGGGTCGCTGCGGCCCGTGCGCGTGCTGGTGAGGTGCCAGGGATCATGTGGCTAGCCGCTGGGACTCCGCGGGGTCTCTGGGCCCGTGCGCTGCTGGGAGGTGCCAAGGACGATTTGACGAGCCGCTGGAATCCCGCGGTGTCGCTGGGCCCGTGCGCGTGCTGGGAGGTGCCAGGGACCATTTGGCGAGCCGCTGGGACCCCGCGCGGGTCGCTGGGTCCCGTGCGCGTCCTGGGGAGGTGCCAGGGACCATTTGGCGAGCCGCTGGGACCCCGCGCGGGTCGCTGGGGCCCGTGCGCGTGCTGGGGAGGTACCAGGGACCATTTGGCGAGCCGCTGGGACCCCGCACGGGGTCCCTGGGCCCGTGCGCGCGCTGGGGAGGTGCCAGGGACCATTTGGCGAGCCGCTGGGACCCGCGCGGGGTCGCTGGGCCCTGTGCGCTGCTGGGGAGGTGCCAGGGACCATTTGGCGAGCCGCTGGGATCCCACGGTGTTGCTGGGCCTGTGCACGCGCTGGGGAGGTGCCAGGGACCATTTGGCGAGCCGCTGGTACCCCGCGCGGGTCGCTGGGCCCGTGCGCGTGCTGGGAGGTGCCAGGGACCATTTGGCGAGCCGCTGGGACCCCGCGCGGGGTCGCTGGGGCCCGTGCGCATGCTGGGGAGGTGCCAGGGACCATTTGGCGAGCCGCTGGGACCCGCGCGGGTCGCTGGGGCCCGTGCGCGTGCTGGGGAGGTGCCAGGGACCATTTGGCGAGCCGCTGGGACCCGCGCGGGTCGCTGGGCCCGTGCGCGTGCTGGGGAGGTGCCAGGGACCATTTGGCGAGCCGCTGGGACCCCGCTGGGGTCGCTGGGCCCGTGCGTGCTGGGGAGGTGCCAGGGACCATTTGGCGAGCCGCTGGGACCCCGCGGGTCGCTGGGCCCGTGCGCGCTGGGGAGGTGCCAGGGACCATTTGGCGAGCCGCTGGGACCCGCGCGAGGTCGCTGGGGCCCGTGCGCGCGCTGGGGAGGTGCCAGGGACCATTTGGCGAGCCGCTGGGACCCCGCGCGGGTCGCTGGGCCCGTGCGCGTGCTGGGGAGGTGCCAGGGACCATTTGGCGAGCCGCTGGGACCCCGCGGGGTCGCTGGGGCCCGTGCGCTGCTGGGGAGGTGCCAGGGACCATTTGGCGAGCCGCTGGGACCCCGCGCGGGTCGCTGGGCCCGTGCGCGTGCTGGGGAGGTGCCAGGGACCATTTGGCGAGCCGCTGGGACCCCGCGCGGGTCGCTGGGGCCCGTGCGCGTGCTGGGGAGGTGCCAGGGACCATTTGGCGAGCCGCTGGGACCCCGCGCGGGTCGCTGGGCCCGTGCGCGTGCTGGGGAGGTGCCAGGGACCATTTGGCGAGCCGCTGGGACCCCGCGGGGTCGCTGGGCCCGTGCGCGTGCTGGGGAGGTGCCAGGGACCATTTGGCGAGCCGCTGGGACCCGCGCGGGTCGCTGGGCCCTGTGCGTGCTGGGGAGGTGCCAGGGACCATTTGGCGAGCCGCTGGGACCCGCGCGGGGTCGCTGGGGCCCGTGCGCGTGCTGGGGAGGTGCCAGGGACCATTTGGCGAGCCGCTGGGACCCCGCGCGGGTCGCTGGGCCCGTGCGCGTGCTGGGGAGGTGCCAGGGACCATTTGGCGAGCCGCTGGGACCCCGCGGGGTCGCTGGGGCCCGTGCGCGCGCTGGGGAGGTGCCAGGGACCATTTGGCGAGCCGCTGGGACCCCGCGGGGTCGCTGGGGCCCGTGCGTGCTGGGGAGGTGCCAGGGACCATTTGGCGAGCCGCTGGGACCCCGCGGGGTCGCTGGGCCCGTGCGCGTGCTGGGGAGGTGCCAGGGACCATTTGGCGAGCCGCTGGGACCCCGCGCGGGTCGCTGGGGCCCGTGCGCGTGCTGGGGAGGTGCCAGGGACCATTTGGCGAGCCGCTGGGACCCCGCGTGGGTCGCTGGGCCCGTGCGCGTGCTGGGGAGGTGCCAGGGACCATTTGGCGAGCCGCTGGGACCCCGCGCGGGTCGCTGGGGCCCGTGCGCGTGCTGGGGAGGTGCCAGGGACCATTTGGCGAGCCGCTGGGACCCCGCGCGGGTCGCTGGGCCCGTGCGTGCGCTGGGGAGGTGCCAGGGACCATTTGGCGAGCCGCTGGGACCCCGCGCGGGTCGCTGGGCCCGTGCGCGCTGGGGAGGTGCCAGGGACCATTTGGCGAGCCGCTGGGACCCCGCGCGGGTCGCTGGGCCCGTGCGCGTGCTGGGGAGGTGCCAGGGACCATTTGGCGAGCCGCTGGGACCCCGCGGGGTCGCTGGGGCCCGTGCGCGCTGGGGAGGTGCCAGGGACCATTTGGCGAGCCGCTGGGACCCCGCGCGGGTCGCTGGGGCCCGTGCGCGTGCTGGGGAGGTGCCAGGGACCATTTGGCGAGCCGCTGGGACCCCGCGCGGGTCGCTGGGCCCGTGCGCGCGCTGGGGAGGTGCCAGGGACCATTTGGCGAGCCGCTGGGACCCCGCGCGGGTCGCTGGGCCCGTGCGCGTGCTGGGGAGGTGCCAGGGACCATTTGGCGAGCCGCTGGGACCCCGCGCGGGTCGCTGGGGCCCGTGCGTGCTGGGGAGGTGCCAGGGACCATTTGGCGAGCCGCTGGGACCCCGCGCGTGGTCGCTGGGCCCCGTGCGCGTGCTGGGGAGGTGCCAGGGACCATTTGGCGAGCCGCTGGGACCCCGCGCGGGTCGCTGGGGCCCGTGCGCGTGCTGGGGAGGTGCCAGGGACCATTTGGCGAGCCGCTGGGACCCCGCGCGGGTCGCTGGGCCCGTGCGCGTGCTGGGGAGGTGCCAGGGACCATTTGGCGAGCCGCTGGGACCCGCGCGGGGTCGCTGGGCCCCGTGCGCGCGCTGGGGAGGTGCCAGGGACCATTTGGCGAGCCGCTGGGACCCCGCGGGGTCGCTGGGCCCGTGCGCTGCTGGGGAGGTGCCAGGGACCATTTGGCGAGCCGCTGGGACCCCGCGCGGGTCGCTGGGCCCGTGCGCGCTGGGGAGGTGCCAGGGACCATTTGGCGAGCCGCTGGGACCCCGCGCGGGTCGCTGGGCCCGTGCGCGCGCTGGGGAGGTGCCAGGGACCATTTGGCGAGCCGCTGAGACCCGCGCGGGGTCGCTGGGGCCCGTGCGCATGCTGGGGAGGAGTCAGGGACCATTTGCCGAGCAGCTGGGACCCCGCGCGGGTCGCTGGGCCCGTGCGCGCTGGGGAGGTGCCAGGGACCATTTTGCGAGCCGCTGGGACCCCGCGCGGGTCGCTGGGGCCCGTGCGCGTGCTGGGGAGGTGCCAGGGACCATTTGGCGAGCCGCTGGGACCCCGCGCGGGTCGCTGGGCCCTTGCGTGTGCTGGGGAGGTGCCAGGGACCATTTGGAGAGCCGCTGGGACCCCGCGCGGGTCGCTGGGGCCCGTGCGCGCGCTGGGGATGTGCCAGGGACCATTTGGCGAGCCGCTGGGACCCCGCGTGGGTCGCTGGGCCCGTGCGCGCTGGGGAGGTGCCAGGGACCATTTGGCGAGCCGCTGGGACCCCGCGCGGGTCGCTGGGCCCGTGCGCGTGCTGGGGAGGTGCCAGGGACCATTTGGCGAGCCGCTGGGACCCCGCGCGGGTCGCTGGGCCCGTGCGTGCTGGGGAGGTGGCAGGGACCATTTGGCGAGCCGCTGGGACCCCGCGCGGGGTCGCTGGGCCCGTGCGCGCGCTGGGAGGTGCCAGGGACCATTTGGCGAGCCGCTGGGACCCCGCGGGGTCGCTGGGGCCCGTGTGCGTGCTGGGGAGGTGCCAGGGACCATTTGGCGAGCCGCTGGGACCCCGCGCGGGTCGCTGGGCCCGTGCGCGTGCTGGGGAGGTGCCAGGGACCATTTGGCGAGCCGCTGGGACCCGCGTGGGTCGCTGGGCCCGTGCGTGCTGGGGAGGTGCCAGGGACCATTTGGCGAGCTGCTGGGACCCCGCGCGGGTCGCTGGGCCCGTGCGCGTGCTGGGGAGGTGCCAGGGACCATTTGGCGAGCCGCTGGGACCCGCGCGGGTCGCTGGGCCCCGTGCGCGTGCTGGGGAGGTGCCAGGGACCATTTGGCGAGCCGCTCCGACCCGCGTGGGGTCTCTGGGCCCGTGCGCTGCTGGGGAGGTGCCAGGGATCATTTGGCGAACCCCTGGGACGCCGCGCGGGGTCGCTGGGCCCCGTGCGCGTGCTGGGGAGGTGCCAGAGATCATTTGGCGAGCCGCTGGGACACCACGCGGGGTCGCTGGGCCCCGTGCGTCGCTGGGGAGGTGCCAGAGATCATTTGGCGAGCCGCTGGGACCCTGCGGGGTCGCTGGGCCCCGTGCGTGCTGCTGGGAAGGGCCCAGGAACCATTTAGCGAGGCGCTCGGACCCCACGTGGGGTCGCTGGGACCCTTGCGCGTGATGGGGAGGTGCCAGGGACCTATTGGTGAGCCGCTGGGAGTCCACGCGCGGGTCATTGGGGCCCCTGCGCGCGCTGGGAAGATGCCAGGGACTGTTTGGCGAGCCGCTGGGACCCTGCGCAGAGGTCGCTGGGCCCGTGCGCGTGCTGGGAGGTGCCAGGGACCATTTGGCGAGCCGCTGGGACCCGCGGGTCGCTGGGCCGTGCGCTGGGGAGGTGCCAGGGACCATTTGGCGAGCGCTGGGACCCGCCGGGTCGCTGGGGCCCGTGCGCGCTGGGGAGGTGCCAGGGACCATTTGGCGAGCCGCTGGGACCCTGCGCGGGTCGCTGGGCCCGTGCGCGTGCTGGGGAGGTGCCAGGGACCATTTGGCGAGCCGCTGGGACCCCGCGCGGGTCGCTGGGGCCCGTGCGCGCGCTGGGGAGGTGCCAGGGACCATTTGGCGAGCCGCTGGGACCCGCGCGGGTCGCTGGGGCCCGTGCGTGCTGCTGGGAGGTGCCAGGGACCATTTGGCGAGCCGCTGGGACCCCGCGCGGGTCGCTGGGGCCCGTGCGCGTGCTGGGGAGGTGCCAGGGACCATTTGGCGAGCCGCTGGGACCCCGCGCGAGGTCGCTGGGGCCCGTGCGCTGCTGGGGAGGTGCCAGGGACCATTTGGCGAGCCGCTGGGACCCCGCGGGGTCGCTGGGCCCGTGCGCGTGCTGGGGAGGTGCCAGGGACCATTTGGCGAGCCGCTGGGACCCGCGCAGGGTCGCTGGGCCCGTGCGCGTGCTGGGGAGGTGCCAGGGACCATTTGGCGAGCCGCTGGGACCCCGCGGGGTCGCTGGGCCCGTGCGCTGCTGGGGAGGTGCCAGGGACCATTTGGCGAGCCGCTGGGACCCCGCGTGGGTCGCTGGGGCCCGTGCGCGTGCTGGGGAGGTGCCAGGGACCATTTGGCGAGCCGCTGGGACCCCGCGCGGGTCGCTGGGCCCTGTGCGCGCTGGGGAGGTGCCAGGGACCATTTGGCGAGCCGCTGGGACCCGCGCGGGTCGCTGGGGCCCGTGCGCGCTGGGGAGGTGCCAGGGACCATTTGGCGAGCCGCTGGGACCCCGCGCGAGGTCGCTGGGGCCCGTGCGCGTGCTGGGGAGGTGCCAGGGACCATTTGGCGAGCCGCTGGGACCCCGCGCGGGTCGCTGGGCCCGTGCGCGCGCTGGGGAGGTGCCAGGGACCATTTGGCGAGCCGCTGGGACCCCGCGCGGGTCGCTGGGCCCGTGCGCGCTGCTGGGAGGTGCCAGGGACCATTTGGCGAGCCGCTGGGACCCCGCGGGGTCGCTGGGCCCGTGCGCGTGCTGGGAGGTGCCAGGGACCATTTGGCGAGCCGCTGGGACCCCGCGCGGGTCGCTGGGGCCCGTGTGCGTGCTGGGGAGGTGCCAGGGACCATTTGGCGAGCCGCTGGGACCCGCGCGAGGTCGCTGGGCCCGTGCGCGTGCTGGGAGGTGCCAGGGACCATTTGGCGAGCCGCTGGGACCCCGCGCGGGTCGCTGGGCCCGTGCGCGCGCTGGGGAGGTGCCAGGGACCATTTGGCGAGCCGCTGGGACCCTGCGGGGTCGCTGGGGCCCGTGCGCGTGCTGGGGAGGTGCCAGGGACCATTTGGCGAGCCGCTGGGACCCGCGCGGGTCGCTGGGCCCGTGCGTGCTGGGGAGGTGCCAGGGATCATTTGGCGAGCCGCTGGGACCCGCGCGGGGTCGCTGGGCCCCGTGCGCGTGCTGGGGAGGAGCCAGGGACCATTTGGCGAGCCGCTGGGACCCCGCGCGGGTCGCTGGGCCCCGTGCGCGCGCTGGGGAGGTGCCAGGGACCTTTTGGCGAGCCGCTGGGACCCCGCGCGGGTCGCTGGGCCCGTGCGCTGCTGGGGAGGTGCCAGGGACCATTTGGCGAGCCGCTGGGACCCGCGCGTGGTCGCTGGGGCCCGTGCGCGTGCTGGGGAGGTGCCAGGGACCATTTGGCGAGCCGCTGGGACCCCGCGTGGGTCGCTGGGCCCGTGCGCGCGCTGGGAGGTGCCAGGGACCATTTGGCGAGCCGCTGGGACCCCGCGGGGTCGCTGGGGCCCGTGCGCGTGCTGGGGAGGTGCCAGGGACCATTTGGCGAGCAGCTGGGACCCCGCGTGAGGTCGCTGGGGCCCGTGCGCGTGCTGGGGAGGTGCCAGGGACCATTTGGCGAGCCGCTGGGACCCCGCGCGGGTCGCTGGGCCCCTGCGCGCGCTGGGCAGGTGCCAGGGGTCATTTGGCGAGCCTCTGGGAACCCGGACGTGGTCGCTGGGGCCCTGATGCGTGCTGGGAGGTGCCAGGGACCATTTGGCGAGCCGCTGGGATCCCGCGTGGGTCGCTGGGCCCGTGCGTGCGCTGGGGAGGTGCCAGAGACCATTTGTTGAGCCGCTGGGACCCTGCACAGGGTCGCTGGGCCCGTGCGCTGCTGGGGAGGTGCCAGGGACCATTAGGCGAGCAGCTGGGACCCTGCGCGGGTCGATGGTGCCCGTGCTGCGCTGGGGAGGTGCCAGGGACCATTTGGCGAGCCGCTGGGACCCCCGCGGGGTCGCTGGGGCCCGTGCGTGTGCTGGGGAGGTGCCAGGGACCATTTGGCGAGCCGCTGGGACCCCGCGCGGGTCGCTGGGCCCTGTGCGTGCGCTGGGGAGGTGCCAGGGACCATTTGGCGAGCCGCTGGGACCCCGCTTGGGTCGCTGGGGCCCGTGCGCATGCTGGGGAGGTGCCAGGGACCATTTGGCGAGCTGCTGGGACCCCGCGCTGGGTCGCTGGGCCCCGTGCGCGCGCTGGGGAGGTGCCAGGGACCATTTGGCGAGCCGCTGGGACCCCGCGGGGTCTCTGGGGCCTGTGCGCGCTGGGGATGTGCCAGGGACCATTTGCGAGCCGCTGGGACCCCGCGTGAGGTCGCTGGGGCCCGTGCGCGCGCTGGGGAGGTGCCAGGGACCATTTGGCGAGCCGCTGGGACCCCGCGCGTGGTCGCTGGGCCCGTGTGCGCGCTGGGGAGGTGCCAGGGACCATTTGGCGAGCCGCTGGGACCCGCGCGGGGTCGCTGGGCCCGTGCGCGCGCTGGGGAGGTGCCAGGGACCATTTGGCGAGCCGCTGGGACCCCGCGCAGGGTCGCTGGGACCCGTGCGCGTGCTGGGGAGGTGCCAGGGACCGTTTGGCGAGCCGCTGGGACCCCGCAGGGTCGCTGGGCCCGTGCGCGTGCTGGGGAGGTGCTAGGGACCATTTGGCGAGCCGCTGGGACCCGCGCGGGTCGCTGGGACCCGTGCGCATGCTGGGGAGGTGCCAGGGACCATTTGGCGAGCCGCTGGGACCCCGCGCGGGTCGCTGGGCCCGTGCGTGCGCTGGGAGGTGCCAGGGACCGTTTGGCGAGCCGCTGGGACCCCGCGTGGGTCGCTGGGCCCGTGCGTGTGCTGGGGATGTGCCAGGGACCATTTGGCGAGCCGCTGGGACCCCGCGCGTAGTTGCTGAGGCCCATGCGCGTGCTGTGGAGGTGCCAGGGACCATTTGGCGAGCTGCTGGGTCCCGCGCGGGTTGCTGGGGCCTGTGCGCTGCTGGGAGGTGCCAGGGACCATTTGGCGAGCCGCTGGGACATCGCGCAGGGTCGCTGGGCCCTGTGCGCACGCTGGGGAGGAGCCAGGTACCATTTGGCGAGCCGCTGGGACCCTGCGTGAAGTCGCTGGGGCCCGTGCG
This sequence comes from Acipenser oxyrinchus oxyrinchus, assembly GCA_030684275.1. Lineage (NCBI taxonomy): Eukaryota > Metazoa > Chordata > Actinopteri > Acipenseriformes > Acipenseridae > Acipenser > Acipenser oxyrinchus. Next base: position 13,225,894 of record CM060266.1, read on the forward strand.
CGGCTGGGGAGGTGCCAGGGACCATTTGGCGAGCCGCTGGGACCCAGCGCGGGTCGCTGGGCCCGTGCGTCTGCTGGGGAGGTGCCAGGGACCATTTGGCGAGCCGCTGGGACCCGCGCGAGGTCGCTGGGGCCCATGTGCACGCTGGGGAGGTGCCAGGGACCATTTGGCGAGCCGCTGGGACCCGCGCGGGTCGCTGGGGCCCGTGCGCGTGCTGGGGAGGTGCCAGGGACCATTTGGCGAGCCGCTGGGACCCGCGCGGGGTCGCTGGTGCCCGTGCGCGCTGGGGAGGTGCCAGGGACCATTTGGCGAGCCGCTGGGACCCGCGGGTCGCTGGGCCCGTGCGTGCTGGGGAGGTGCCAGGGACCAGTTTGGCGAGCTGCTGGGACCCGCGCGAGGTCGCTGGGGCCTGTGCGTCGCTGGGAGGTGCCAGGGACCATTTGGCGAGCCGCTGGGACCCCGCGGGTCGCTGGGCCCGTGCGCGTGCTGGAGAGGTGCCAGGGACCATTTGGCGAGCCGCTGCAACCCGCGCGGCGTCGCTGGGGCCCGTGCGCGTGCTGGGAAGGTGCCAGGGAGCATTTGGCGAGCTGCTGGGACCCACTGCAGGGTCGCTGGGGCCCGTGCGCAGCTGGGGAGGTGCCAGGGACCAGTTTGGCGAGCTGCTGGGACCCCGCGCGAGGTCGCTGGGGCCTGTGCGCGCTGGGGAGGTGCCAGGGACCATTTGGCGAGCCGCTGGGACCCCGCGGGGTCGCTGGGGCACATGCGCTGCTGGGGAGGTGCCAGGGACCATTTGGCGAGCCGCTGGGACCCCGCGCGAGGTCGCTGGGGCCCGTGCATGTGCTGGGGAGGTGCCAGGGACCATTTGGCGAGCCGCTGGGTACCCGCAGGGTCGCTGGGGCCAGTGCTGTGCTGGGGAGGTGCCAGGGACCATTTGGCGAGCCGCTGGGACCCCGCACGAGGTCGCTGGGGCCTGTGCGCGCGCTGGGGAGGTGCCAGGGACCATTTGGCGAGCTGCTGGGACCCGCGTGGGGTCGCTAGGCCCGTGCAAATGCTGGGGAGGTGCCAGGGACCATTTGGCGAGCCGCTGGGACCCAGCGCGAAGTCGCTGGGGCCTGTGCACGCGCTGGGGAGGTGCCAGGGATCATTTGGCGAGCTGCTGGGACCCCGCGCGGGTTGCTGGGGCCCGTGCGCGCTGCTGGGAGGTGCCAGGGACCATTTGGCGAGCCTCTGGGACCCCAGCGGGGTCGCTGGGGCCCGTGCGCGCTGGGGAGGTGCCAGGGACCATTTGGCGAGCCGCTGGGACCCGCGCGGGTCGCTGGGGCCCGTGCGCGCGCTGGGGAGGTGCCAGGGACCAGTTTGGCGAGCTGCTGGGACCTCGCGGGGTCGCTGGGGCCTGTGCTGCGCTGGGGAGGTGCCAGGGATCGTTTGGCGATCTGCTGGGACCCTGCGCGGGGTCGCTGGGCCCGTGCGCATGCTGGGTAGGTGCCAGGGACCATTTGGCGAGCCGCTGGGACCCCGCGATGGGGTCGCTGGGCCCGTGCGCGTGCTGGGAGGTGCCAGGGACCATTTGGCGAGCCGCTGGGACCCAGCGTGGGTCGCTGGTGCCCGTGCGCGTGCTGGGAGGTGCCAGGGATCATTTGGCGATCCGCTGGGACCCCGCCGGGGTCGCTGGGCCCGTGCGCATGCTGGGTAGGTGCCAGGGACTATTTGGCAATCCGCTGGGACCCCGCGCGGGTCGCTGGAGCCGCTGTGCACTGCTGGGAGGTGCCAGGGACCGTTTGTTAAGCCGCTGGGACACCGCATGGGTCGCTGGGCCCGTGCGCACTTGGGAGGTGCCAGTGACAATTTGGCGAGCCGATGGGATCCCGCGGGTCGCTGGGCCCGTGCTCGCGCTGGCACGGTGCCAGGGACCATTTGGCGAGCCGCTGGGATCCTGCGCAGGGTCGCTGGGGCCCGTGCGCGCGCTGTGGAGGTGCCAGGGACCGTTTGGCTAGCTGTTGATACCCTGCGCAAGTCGTTGGGGCCTGTGTTCGCGCTGTGGAGGTGCCAGGAACCATTTGGTGAGCTGCTGGGGCCCGCGCGTGCTGCTGGGCAGGTGCCAGGGACCGTTTACCGAGCCCCTGGGACACCGCGCGGTGTCGCAGGGGCCCGTGTGCACTTTGGGGAGGTGCCTGGGACCATTTGGTGAGCCGCTGGGACCCTGCGCTGGTCGCTGGGCCTGTGCACGGCTGGGGAGGTACCAGTGACCATTTGGCGAGCCTGCTGGGATCCCGCGCGAGGTAGCTGGGCCCCGTGCGCTGCTGCGGAGGTTCCAGTGACCATTTGGCGAGCCGCTGGGACACAGCCCGGGTCGCAGGAGTGCGTGCCGCGCATTTGGGAGACGCTGGGACCCAGCGGATATCCTGGGCCCTGTGCACATGCTGGGTAGTTGCCAGAGACCATTTGGCGAGCCGCTGGTACCACGCACAGTGTTGCTGGGACCCGTGAGCGTGCTTGGAAGGTGCCAGGGAGCATTTGGCGAGCCGCTGGGACCCTGCGCGGGGTCGCTGGACACCGTGCGCGCGCTGGGGAGGTGCCAGGGACCATTTAGCGAGCTGCTCGGACCCCGCGTGTGGTTGCTGTGCCCTGTGCGTGCTGGTGAGGTGCCAGGGATCGTTTGGCGAGCCGCTGGGACCCGTGCGGGATCGCTGGGGCCCGTGCACGTGCTGACGAGGAGCCAGGGATCGTTTGGCGAGCCACTGGAACCCCGCGTGGTCGCTGGGGCCCGCGCGCACGCTGACGAGGAGCTAGGGATCGTTTGGTAAGCCGCTGGAACCCCGCGCGCGGCCGCTATGACGCAAGCTTGCACTGCGGAGGTGCCTGGGACCATTTGTTGAGCTGCTGGGACACCGCGTGGGATCGCAGGGGCCCGTGCGCACATTTGGGAGGTGCCAGTGACCATTTGCGAGCCGATGGGACCCCGCGTGGGTCGCTGGGCCCCGTGCTCACGCTGGGGAGGTGCCAGGGACCATTTGGCGAGCCGCTGGGACCCGCGCGGTGGTCGCTGGGGACAGTGCGCGCTGGTGGAGGTGCCAGGGACTGTTTGGCGAGCTGCTGAGACCCCACGTGAGGTCGTTGGGGCCTGTGTTCGCGCTGTGGAGGTGCCAGGAACCATTTGGTGAGCCACTGGAACCCCGCACGGGGTCACTGGGGCCAGTGCACGTGCTGGGGTGTTGCCAGAGATTATTTGGCAAGCTGCTGGGACCCCGCGCGAAGTTGCTGGGGCCCGTGCGTGTGCTGGGGAGGTGCCAGGGACCATTTGGTGAGCCGCTGGGTCCCTGCACGAAGTCACTGGGGCCTGTGCACGGCTTGGGGAGGTACCAGTGACCATTTGCGAGCATCTGGGATCCCGCACGGGGTCGCTGGGCCTGTGCGTATGCTGGGGATGTGCCAGGGACCATTTGGTGAGCCGCTGGGACCCGGCAGGGTCGGTGGGGCCCATGCGTGCAAGCTGGGGAGGTGCCAGGGAACGTTTGGCGAGCCACTGGGACCCCACACGAAGTCGCTGGGGCCTGCGCGTGCTGGGAGGTGCCAGTGACCGTTTGTTGAGCCGCTGGGACCCCGCGCGGGGTCGCTGGTGCCCGTGTGTGCACAGGGGAGGTGACAGGGACAATTTGGTGAGCCACTGGGACACCGCAATGAGTTGCTGGGGCCCGTGCACGCGCTGGGGAGGTGCCAGGAACAGTTTGGCAAGCCGCTTGGAACCTGTGCGAAGTCGCTGGGGCCCGTGCGCGCGCTGCGGAGGTTCCAGTGACCATTTGCGAGCCGCTGGGACACCGAACGGGTCGCAGGAGTGCGTCGCGTGCGTTGGGAGGTGCCAGTGACCATTTGCGAGTCGCTGGGCCCCGTGCACGCACTGGGGAGGTGCCAGGGACAGTTTGGCGAGCTGGTTGGACCCCGCGTGAAGTCACTGGGGCCTGTTCGTGCGCTGGGGATGTGACAGGGACCATTTGTGAGCCGCTGGGATCCCGCGCGGGGTTGCTGGGCCCTGTGCGCATGCTGGGTAGTTGCCAGGGACCATTTGGCGAGCCGCTGGTTCCACGCATGGTGTTGCTGGGACCCGTGCGCGTGCTTGGGAGGTGCCAGGGACAATTTGGCGAGCTGCTGGGACCCCGTGTGTGGTTGCTGTGCCCTGTGCGCGTGCTGGTGAGGTGCCAGGGATCGTTTGGTGAGCTGCTGGGACCCCGTGCGGGATCGCTGGGGCCCGGGCGCACGCTGACGAGGAGCCAGGGATCGTTTGGTAAGCCGCTGGAACCCCGCACGCAGCCGCTACAGTGCAAGCTTGCACTGCAGAGGTGCCTGGGACCGTTTGTTGAGCTGCTGGGACACCGCGCGGGGTCGCTGGGGCTCGTGCACGCGCTGGGGCGGTGCCAGGGACCATTTGGAGAGCCTCTGGGATCCTGAGCGGGGTCGCTGGGGCCCGTCTTGCGCGTGTGGAGGTGCCAGGGACCGTTTGGCGACCTGCTGAGACCACACGCAAGTCATTGGGTCCTGTGTTCGTGTTGTGGAGGTGCCAGGAACCATTTGGCGAGCCGCTGGAACCCCGCACGGCGTAGCTGGGGCCAGTGCACGTGCTGGGGAGGTGCTAGAGATTATTTGGCGAGTTGCTGGGACCCCGCGCGAAGTTGCTGGGGCCCGTGCGTGTGCTGGGGAGGTGCCAGGGACAGTTTACCGAGCCCCTGGGACAACGCGCGGGGTCGCAGGGACCAGTGTGCACGTTGGGGATGTGCCAGGGACCATTTGGTGAGCCGCTGGGACTACGCGCGGGGTCGGTGGGGCCCATGTGCATGCTGGGGAAGTGCCAGGGGAACGTTTGGCGAGCCGCTGGGACCCCACACGAAGTCGCTGGGGCCTGTGCACGTGCTGGGGTGGTGCCAGGGACCGTTTGGCGAGCTGCTGAGACCCCAAGCGAAGTCGCTGGGTCCTGTGCACGTGCTGGTGAGGTGCAAGAGACCATTTTTTGAGCCGCTGGAACCCCGCGCTCGGTCGCTGGGCTCCATGCTCGCGCTGGGAGGTGCCAGGCACAGTTTGGCGAGCCGCTTTGAAACCGTTCGAAGTTGCTGTGGCCCGTGCGGTGATGGTGAGGTGCCAGGGACCGTTCGGCGAGCCCCTGGGACCCCGCGGCGTTCTGAGACACGGGGGAGGGGCAGAGCCCACAGCACTAGCACAAACAAACAAAATGCAGGCAGTCTTCCCAGCGACAGCGTGTGGAAGCGACATCGTGGGAGAAGTACAGTCGTGGACAAATACAGCGCAGTTAGAAGCAGTTTGAAAGCAGGTTGACAGCTGCAGAAGCTAAACTAAACTTCCAAAAAAAAACATGGTCTTCAAGCCAGTAATCTGTGACAACTGCATGATGTGGGAAATCCGAGAAAACCCAACAGAGCTCAACCAAGTTTGTGTAAAGTGCTGCACGATCCAGGACTTGCTTCAGCGATTAAGCCTGCTAGAAAAGGAGCTGGAGGAAATGAGACAGCAACAGGAGCTTGAGGAGCTGACACACCCACAATTCATGGAAGTCTGCACCCCTAGCAGACTGAAAGCCACCAGGGAGATGGAAGAGAGTCGAAACAGCTGGGTTCAGATAGGCAGAAGCAGGAAAAAAAGAAACTTTGTCAAACACAACCACCAGAAATCCAAACATCCAACAAATTTGAGCCACTTCATCATTTAGATGACCAAAACCAACATCAAGAGAATGAAAGAAACAACATCCAGGACCCTATAAACAGTGCTGGCCAGGCAGCAAAAAGAAGGGAGGTCATGATTGTTGGGGACTCCATATTGAGAAACACAGCAAGTTCAGTTCGCAGTTTGGACCCCCTTACTACAACAGTGTGCTGCCTTCCAGGAGCCTCTGTCAAGCACATCACTGAGAATGTGGACAGGCTCCTAGAACGAACAGGAGACGACCCGGTAGTAGTCGTCCACATCGGTACAAACAACATTGGAAGAGACAGGCCAAGATCCCTGCAAAACAAATTCAGAGAGCTAGGAAGGAAATTAAAAGACAAGACCAAAACTGTGGTATTTTCTGGGATACTGCCGGCACCTTGCAAAGGACCATATGGACAGCTGGAAATACAAAATCAAAATGCATGGCTGAAATCGTGGTGCACACAGGAAGGCTTCACCTTTCTTGAACATTGGAGCACATTCTACAACAAGGACTATCTATATAGGTGGGACGGACTGCACTTAAACAGAAAGGGAACCAATCTACTCGGAGAAAGGATCCTTGAGGAGGTCCAGAAGCATTTAAACTAGAAAGGAAGGGGAGAAAACAAAAACAGAAGGGAGACCACATCAAAACAAGGGCAACAACTCAGGTAAGACAACTATTAAATGTATTTATCTTAATGCTAGAAGTCTCAGAAACAAAATGTTAGAACTTGAAGCTACTGCACTAACAAGTAACTACGATGTGATAGGTGTTACAGAAACTTGGTTGTCTGAGAGTGATGGAGACGAATATAATATTAGTGGGTACACACTGTATAGGAAAGACAGGCAGGACAGAAGAGGCGGAGGGGTAGCGCTATACATAAGAAATAGTCTTGAAGCCCAGGTGTTAAATCAGGACAAAGAAAACAATGCAGAATCAATATGGGTCAGAATAATGGACACAAATTCAAAGGGCATAATAATAGGAGCATGCTATAGACCGCCAAATTCAGACGCTGAGCAAAATAATCTGTTATACAATGACATTCGAAATGCGTGTAGAAAAGGAGAAGCCATACTAATGGGGATTTCAACTTCCCCGTATAAAATGGGAGAACCCGTGGGGGCACGACGGACGAAATTGAAATGGTGGAAATGACAAATGACTGCTTCCTAACGCAATTTGTCAAGGCACCGACTAGAGGGGAGGCATGCCTTGATTTAGTCTTTTCAAATAATGAAGACAGAATAACTAAAACAGAGGTCAGAGAGCCATTGGCAAACTCAGACCACAACATGGTCTCATTTGAAGTATTTTTAAAACCCCAAAAGTAATGACTAAAGCTAAGGTTTACAATTTTAGAAAAGCAAACTATGAAGGTATGAAACAGAGACTAACAGAAGTAGATTGGAGTAAAATAGAGAAAACATCCACAGAAAAAGGATGGCTGTTTTTAAAAATGTAGTACTAGAGGCACAAAACAATTACATCCCAAAAGTAGACAAATCTAAATCTAAAACAAAATGGCCAAAATGGTTTAATAGATCAATTAAAAAAATATTCAGCGAAAAAGGCACTTTACAGAGCGTTTAAAAGGGACCAAAAACAAAGTACACAGAAAGAGTACTTGGAACTGCAAACACAAGTCAAAAAGGAAGTTAGAAAGGCCAAGAGAGAGATAGAAATCAATATTGCTAAGGGGCTAAAACCAATTCCAAAATGTTTTTCCAATATTATAACAGCAAGAGAACATTCAAAGAGGAGGTTAAATGTCTAAGAGACACAAATGGCAAAATCATAGATGAAGAAAAAAAATAGCAAATATATTAAATGATTACTTTTCACAGGTTTTTACAAAGGAGGACACGGACAACATGCCCCACATGTCGACCTGTTCCTATCCAATTTTAAATAACTTTAGCATAACAGAGGCAGAAGTGTTAAAGGGACTAGGAGCTCTTAAAATAAACAAATCCCTGGGCCGGATGAGATCCTCCCAATAGTACTCAAAGAAATGAAAGAAGTTATTTACAAACCGCTAACCAAGATCATGCAACAGTCTCTTGACACAGGGGTTGTACCGACAGACTGGAAAATAGCAAACGTAATACCGATCCACAAAAAGGGAGACAAAACCGAACCAGGTAACTACAGACCAATAAGCCTGACTTCTATTATATGTAAACTTATGGAAACTATAATAAGATCCAAAATGGAAAATTACCTATATGGTAACAATATCCTGGGAGACAGTCAGCATGGTTTTAGGAAAGGGAGATCGTGTCTAACTAACCTACTTGACTTTTTGAGGATGCAACATTGAAAATGGATAATTGCAAAGCATACGACATGGTTTATTTAGATTTCCAGAAAGCTTTTGACAAAGTCCCGCATAAAAGATTAATTCTCAAACTGAACGCAGTAGGGATTCAAGGAAATGCATGCACATGGATTAGGGAGTGGTTAACATGTAGAAAACAGAAAGTACTGATTAGAGGAGAAACCTCAAAATGGAGCGAGGTAACCAGTGGTGTACCACAGGGATCAGTATTAGGTCCTCTGCTATTCCTAATCTACATTAATGATTTAGATTCTGGTATAGTAAGCAAACTTGTTAAATTTGCAGATGACACAAAAATAGGAGGAGTGGCAAACACTGTTGCAGCAGCAAAGGTCATTCAAAATGATCTAGACAGCATTCAGAACTGGGCAGACACATGGCAAATGAAATTTAATAGAGAAAAGTGTAAAGTATTGCATGCAGGCAAAAAAAATGTGCATTATAAATATCATATGGGAGATACTGAAATTGAAGAAGGGAACTATGAAAAAGACCTAGGAGTTTATGTTGACTCAGTAATGTCTTCATCTAGACAATGTGGGGAAGCTATAAAAAAGGCCAACAAGATGCTCGGATATATTGTGAGAAGTGTTGAATTTAAATCAAGGGAAGTAATGTTAAAACTTTACAATGCATTATTAAGACCTCACCTAGAATATTGTGTTCAGTTCTGGTCACCTCGTTACAAAAAGGATTTTGCTGCTCTAGAAAGAGTGCAAAGAAGAGCAACCAGAATTATCCCGGGTTTAAAAGGCATGTCGTATGCAGACAGGATAAAAGAATTGAATCTATTCAGTCTTGAACAAAGAAAACTATGCGGCGATCTGATTCAAACATTCAAAATCCTAAAAGGTATAAACAATGTCGACACAGGGGACTTTTTTGACCTGAAAAAAGAAACAAGGACCAGGGGTCACAAATGGAGATTAGATAAAGTGTCACTCAGAACAGAAAATAGGAGACACTTTTTTATACAGAGAATTGTGACGGTCTGGAACCAACTCCCCAGTAATGTTCTTGAAGCTGACACCCTGGGATCCTTCAAGAAGCTGCTTGATGAGATTCTGGGATCAATAAGCTACAAACAACCAAATGAGCAAGATGGGCCGAATGGCCTCCTCTCGTTTGTAAACTTTCTTATGTTCTTATGTTCTTATGCTTGGCGATCCGCTGGAAGCCCGGGTGGGGTCGCTGGGGCCCGAGCGTGCGCTGGGGAGGTGCCAGGGACCGTTTGGCGAGCCGCTGGGAACCCACGCGGGGACTCTGGGGCCCGTGCGCATGCTGGTGAGGTGCCAGGGACCATTTGGCGAGCCACTCCGACCCCTTGCGGGGTCGCTAGGGTCTTGCGCACGCTGAGGAGGAGCTTGGGATCATTTGGCGAGCCAGTGGAACCCCGCGTGGGGTCGCTGGAGCCCGTGCACGTGCTAGGGAGGTGCCAGGGACCGTTCGGCGAGCCGCTGGGACCCTGCGGGGGGTCGCTGGGGCCCGTGCGTGTGCTGACGAGGAGCCAGGGATTGTTTCGCGATCCGCTGGAACCCCGCACGCGACCACTGCTGCGCGAGTTTGCACTGTGGAGGTGCCGGGGACCATTTGGCGAGCCCCTGGGACCCAGCACGGGGTCGCTGGGTCCGGTGCGCACTCAGGGACGGTGGCAGGTGTCATTTGGCGAGCCGCTGGGGCCCATATGCGTACTGGGAAGGTGCCAGATGTCGTTTGGCGATCCCCTGGGACCCCGCACCGGGACGCTGGGGCCCGTACGCATGCTGTAAGGTGCCAGATGTCGTTTGCCGAGCCGCGGACCTCGCGTGGAGTCGCTAGGGCCGGTGCATGCGCTGGGCAGGTGGCAGGTTGCGTTTGGCGAGCCGCTGGGAACCCGCGCAGGGTCGCTGGGGCCTGTGCGCAAGCTGGGCAGGTAACAGGTGTCGTTTGGCGAGCCGCTGGGACCCCGTGCAGTGTCACTCGGGCCCGTACGGGTGCTGGGAAGATGCCAGATGTCGTTTGGCGAGCCGCTGGTACCCCGCGCAGGGTCACTTGGGCCGGTGCACGCGCTGGGAAGGTGCCAGATGTCACTTGGCGAGCCGTTGGGAACCCAGGTGGGGTCGCTGGGGCCAGTGTGCATGCTGGGAAGGTGGCAGGTGTCGTTTGTCGAGCTGCTGGCAATCCGTGCTTGCGGCGCTAGGGACCTTGCGGCGCTGGGAAGATGGCAGGTTTCATTTGGTGGGTCGCTAGGACGCCGCGCGTGGTCGCTGGGGCCGGTACGCACGCTGGGAAGGTGGTAGGTGTCGTTTGGCGAGCCGCTAGGACCCTGCACGGGGTCGCTGGGGCCCGTATGCGAACTGGGAAGGTGCCAGATGTCTTTTGGCTAGCCTCTGGGACCCAGCGTGGGGTCGCTGGGGCCAGTGAGCGCGCTCGGAAGGTGGCAGATGTCGTTTGGCGAGCTGCTGGGACCCCCGCGTGGGGTCGCTGGGGCTCGTACACGTGCTGGGAAGGTGCCAGATGTCGTTTGGCGAGCCGCTGGGATCCCACGTGGGGTCGCTGGGGCCAGTGCGCGCGCTGGGATGGTGGCAGGTGTCGTTTGGCGAGCCGCGAGGACCCCGCCCGGGGTTTCTGGGGCCCGTACATGTACTGGGAAGGTGCCAGATGTCATTTGGTGAGCCGCTGGGACCCAGCGTGGGGTCGCTGGGGCTCGTGCGCGCACTGGGAAGGTGGCATGTGTCGTTTGGCGAGCCGCTGGGACCCCGCGTGGGGTCGCTGGGGCCGGTGCGCACGTTGAGCAGGTGGCAGGTTGCGTTTGGCGAGCCGCTGTGAACCCGCGCAAGGTCGCTGGGGCCCGTGCGCAAGCTGGGCAGTTGGCAGGTGTCGTTTGGCGAGCCGCTTGCAATCCGTGCGGGGACGCTAGGAACAGTGCGCGAACTGGGAAGGTGCCAGGTGTCATTTGGCGAGCCGCGGGGACCCCACACGGGGTAGTTGTGGCCCGTGCGCGCCCTGTGGAGGCGCCAGGGACCGTTTGGTGAGCCGTTGGGACCCCACGCGGGTACTCTGCCAAAGATCATTTGGCGATCCACTCAGACCCCGTGCAGGGTCGCTGGGGCCATGCGGGCGCTGACGAGGAGCCAGGGATCGTTTGGCGAAATGCTGGAACCCCGCGGGGTCGCTGGGGCCCGTACGTGCTAGGAGGTGCCAGGGACCGTTTGGTGAACCGCTGGGACCACGCGTGCGGTCGCTAGGGCCCGTGTGTCTGCTAACGAGGAGCCAGGGATTGTTTCGCGATCCGCTGGAACCCCACGCGGGGTCACTGGGGCCCATGCGCGTGCTGAAGAGGAGCCAGGGATTGTTTCGCGAGCCGCTGGAGCCCCGCGCAACCGCTGCGGTGCGAGTTTGCACTGGGGAGGTGCCAGGGACCATTTGGAGAGCCCCTGGGACCCGGCGCGGGGTCGCTGGGCCCAGTGCGCGCACTGGGACGATGGCAGGTGTCGTTTGGCGAGCCGCTAGGACCCCGCGCGGGGTCGCTGGGGCCCATCGCGTACTGGGAAGGTGCCAGATGTCGTTTGGCGAGCCGCTGGGACCCAGCAAGGGGTCGCTGGGGCCAGTACACGCCCTGGGAAGGTGGCAGGTGTCGTTTGGCGAGCCGCTGGGGCCCGTATGCATGCTGGGAAGGTGCCAGATGTTGTTTGGCAAGCCGCTGGGAACCCGCGCAGGGTCGCTGGGGCCTGTACGTGTGTTGGGAAGGTGCCAGATGGTGTTTGGCGAGCCGCTGGTACCCCGCGCGGGGTCACTTGGGCCGGTGCACGTGCTGGGCAGGTGGCAGGTGTCGTTTGTCAAGCCGCTGGCAATCCGTACGCGGACGCTAGGGACCGTGCGTGCGCTGCGAAGGTGGCAGGTGTTGTTTGGCGGGCCACTAGGACCCAGCGCGGGATCACTGGGGCCGGTATGCGCGCTGGGGAGGTGGCAGGTGTCGTTTGGCGAGCCGTTTGCAATCCGTGCGGGGACGCTAGGGACCGTGCGCGCGCTGCAAAGGTGACAGGTGTCGTTTAGCGAGACGCTGGGACCTCGCACGGGGTCACTGGGGCTGGTGCGCACGCTGGGATGGGGGCAGGTGTCGTTTGGCGAGCCGCTGGGACCCCGCACGGTGTCGCTGGGGCCCGTACACATGCTGGGAAGGTGCCAGATGTCGTTTGGCGAGCCACTGGGACACCGCACGGGGTCGCTGGAGCTCGTGCGCGCACTGGGCAGGTGGCAGGTTGCATTTGGTGAGCCCCTAGGAACTCGCGCAGTGTCGCTATGGCCTGTGCGCAAGCTGGGTAGGTGGTAGGTGTCATTTGGCGAGCCGCTGGGACCTTGCACCAGGTCGTTGGGTCTCATGCGTGCGCTGAGACGGTGGCAGGTGTCGTTTGGCGAGCCGCTGGTACCCCGCCATGGGTCGATGGGGAGCGTGCGCACGCTGGGCATGTGGCAGGTGTCGTTTGGCGAGCCGCTGGCAATCCGCGCGAGGACGCTTGGGCCAGTGCGCGCACTGGGCAGGTGGCAGGTGTCGTTTGTCGAGCGGCTGGGACCCTGCGTGGGGTCGCTGGTGCCTGTGCGCGCAGTGGGAAGGTGGCAGGTGTCGTTTGGCGAGCCACTGGCAATCCGAACGGGACGCTAGGGTCCCTGCGCGCGCTGGGAAGATGGCAGGTGTCGTTTGGCGAGCTGCTGGGACCCCGCGTGGTGTTTCTGGGGCCCGTATGCGCGCTGGGTAGGTGGTAGGTGTAGTTTGGCGAGCCGCTGGGACTCCGCACAGGGCCGCTGGTGTACGTGCGCTCGCTGGGAAGGTGGCAGGTGTCGTTTGTCGAGCCGCTGTGACCCCGCGTGGGGTCGCTGGGGCCCGTACGAACGCTGGGAATGTGCCAGGTGACCTTTGGGAAGGTGACAGGAATCATTTGGTGAGCCGCTGGGACCCCGCGCGGGGTCACTGGGGCCCGTGCCTGCGCTGGGAAGGTGCCAGGTGTCGTTTGGCGAGCCGCTGGGGTCCGTGCGCGCTGGGAAGGTGGCAAGTGTCGTTTGGTGAGCCGCTGGGACCTTGCGCGGCCTCGCTGGTACCCGTGCGCGCGGTGGGCATGTGGCAGGTGTTGTTTGGCTAGCCGCTGGGGCCCGTGCGCATGCTGGGAAGGTGCCAGATCTTGTTTGGTGAGCCGCTGCGACCCCACGCAGGGTCGCTGGGGCCCATGCGCACGATGGGAAGGTGCAAGGTGACCTTTGGGAAGGTGACAGGTATCGTTTGGTGAGCCGCTGGGGCACGTGCCTGCGCTGGGAAGGTGCCAGGTGTCGTTTGGCGAGCCGATGGGACCCCGCGCGGGGACGCTGTTGCCCGTACGTGCACTGGGAAGGTGGCAGGTGTCGTTTGGCAATCCACTGGGACCCCGCCAGGGGTTGCTGGGGCCCGTGTCCGCGCTGGGAAGGTGGCAGGTGTCGTTTGGCTAGCCGCTGGGGCCCGTGCGCATGCTGGGAAGGTGCCAGATCTTGTTTGGTGAGCTGCTGGGACTCCGCGCGGAGTCGCTGGGGCCCATGCGCACGATGGGAAGGTGCAAGGTGACCTTTGGGAAGGTGACAGGTATCGTTTGGTGAGCCGCTGGGGCACGTGCCTGCGCTGGGAAGGTGCCAGGTGTCGTTTGGCAAGCCGATGGGACCCCGCGCGGGGACGCTGTTGCCCGTACGTGCACTGGGAAGGTGGCAGGTGTCGTTTGGCAATCCACTGGGACCCCGCCACGGGTTGCTGGGGCCCGTGTCCGCGCTGGGAAAGTGGCAGGTGTCGTTTGGCGAGCCACTGGCAATCCGAGCGGGGACGCTGGGGCCCATGCACGCGCTGGGAAGGTGGCAGGTGTCGTTTGGCGAGCCACTGGCAATCTGAGCGGGTACGCTGGGGCCCGTGCGCGCGCTGGGAATGTGGCAGGTGTCGTTTGGCGAGCCTCTGGGACCCCCGCAGGGTTGCAGAGGCCCGTGTGCGTGCTGGGAAAGTGCCAGATGTCGTTTGACGTGCTGCTGGGACCCCGCGTGGTGTTGCTGGAGCTCGTGTGCGCGTTGAGAAGGTGGCAGGTGTCGTTTGGCGAGCCGCTGGGGCCCGTGTGCGCGATCGGAAGGTGGCAGGTGTCGTTTGTCGAGCCGCTGGGACCCTGCGCAGGATCGCTGGGGCCCGTGCGCATGCTGGGAAGGTTCCAGATGTTGTTTGGAGAGCCGATGGGACCCCGTGCTGGGGCGGTGGGACCCGTGCCTGCGCTGGGAAAGTGCCAGGTGTTGTTTGGCGAGCCGATGAGACCCCGCCCGGGGTTGCTGGGGCCCGTGCCCGTGCTGGGAAGGTGGCAGGTGTCTTTTAGCGGGATCGCTGGGGAACGTGCGCGCGCTGGGAAGGTTGCAGGTGTCGTTTGGCGAGCCGTTGGGAACCCGCGCAGGGTCGCTGGGGCACATGCGCCCACTGGGCAGGTGGCAGGTGTTGTTTGGCGAACCGCTGGGAACCTGCGTGGGGTCGCTGGGGCTGGTGATCGCGCTGAGAAGGTGCCAGGTGTCGTTTGGCGAGCCGATGGGACCCCGCGCGGGGTCGCTGGGGCCCGTGCACGCGCTGGGAAGGTGGCAGGTGTTGTTTGGCAAGCCGCTGGAGCCCGTGCGCGCTGGGAAGGTGGCAGGTGTCGTTTGGTAAGCCGCTGGCAATCCGCGCGGGGACGCTAGGTCCCGTGTGCATGCACGGAAGATGGCAGGTGCCGTTTGGCAAGCCGCTGGGACCCTGCGCGGGGTCGCTGGTGCCCCTGCGCATGCTGGGAAGGTGCCAGATGTTGTTTGGTGAGCAGATGGGACCCCGCGCAGGGACACTGGGGCCCATACGCGAGCTGGACAGGTGGAAGGTGTCGTTTGGCGAGCCGCAGGGACCCCACGCGGGGTCATTGGGGCCGTTTGTCGTGCTGGGAAGGTGCCCGATGTCGTTTGGATGAGCCTCTGGGACCCCGCGTGATGTCGCTGGGGCCCGTGCGTGCACTGGGCAGGTGGCAGGTTTCGTTTGTCGAGCCGCTGGGACACCATGTGGGGTCGCTGGGGCCCGTGCATGCGCTGCGATGGTGGCAGGTTTTGTTTAGCGAGCCGCTGGGAACCCGTCCGGGGTTGCTTGGGCCCGTGCCCGCGCTGGGAGGGTGGCAGGTGTCATTTGCCGAGCCGCTGGGACTCCGTGCATGGTCGCTGGGACCCGTGCGTACGCTCGGAAGGTGCCAGGTGTCATTTGGCGAGACGCTGGGACCGCGCTCGGGGTCTCTGGGGCCGTTGCGCTCGCTGGGAAGGTGGCAGGTGTCTTTTAGTGAGGCGCTGGAAGCCCATGCGGGTCACTGAGGAACGTGCGTGTGCTGGGAAGGTGGCAGGTTTCGTTTGGCGAGCCGCTGGGACCCCGCATGGGGTCGCTGGGGCCCGTGCGAACCCTGCGAAGGTGCAGGTTTCGTTTGACGAGCCGCTGGGATTCTGCGCGTATTTGCTGGGGCCCGTGCATGCGCTGCAATGGTTTCAGGTGATGTTTGGCGAGCTGCTGGGGTCAGTGCGCGAGCTGGGAAGGTGGCAGGTGTCGTTTGGCGAGCTGCTGGGACCTTGTACGGTGTCAGTGGGGCCTGTAAGTGCGCTGGGAAGGTGGCAGGTATCGTTTGGTGAGCCACTGGGGACCGTGTGCGTGCTGGGCAGGTGGCAGGTGTCGTTTGGTAAGCCACTGGCAAACCTTGCGGGGTCACTGCTGCCCATCGACACACTGAGAAGGTGGCAGGTGTCGTTTGGCGAGCCGCTGGGACCCCACGTGGAGTTGCTGGGGCCGGTGCACGCGCTGACAAGGTGCCAGGTGTCGTTTGGGAAGGTGGCAGGTGTCGTTTGGCCAGCTGCTGGGACTCCGCGCGGGGTCGCTGGGGCCAGTGCGTGCTGGGAAGGTGGCAGGTGTCATTTGGTGAGCCGCTGGGACCCCATGCGGACTCGCTGGGGCCCGTGCGCGCACTGGGAATGTGCCAGAAGTCGTTTGATGAGCCGCTGGGATTCCGCTGGGGTCGCTGAGGTCGGTGCGTGGGCTGGGAAGGTGGCAGGTGTCGTTTGGCGAGCTGCTGGGGCTCGTTAGTGTGCTGGGAAGGTGGCAGGTGTCGTTTGGTGAGACGCTGGCAATGCTCACAGGGATGCTATGGCCTGTGCACGCGCTCAGAAGGTGGCAGGTGTCGTTTGTCGAGCCACTGGGACCTTGCACGGTGTCAGTGGGGCCTGTAAGTGCGCTGGGACGGTGGCAGGTGTCGTTTGGGAAGGTGGCTGGTGTCGTTTGACGAGCCGCTGGGGCCCATGCGCGCGCTGGGAAGGTGCCAGGTGTCCTTTGGGAAGGTGACAAGTGTCGTTTGGCGAGCCGCTGAGACCCCGCCCGGGGTTGCTGGGGTCCATGCGTGCGCTGGGAAGGTGGCAGGTGTCGTTTGGCGAGCCGCTGGGAACCTGTGTGAACATAAGAAGAAGAACTTAAGAAAGTTTATAAACGAGAGGAGGCCATTCAGCCCATCTTGCTCGTTTGGTTGTTAATAGCTTATTGATCCCAGAATCTCATCAAGCAGCTTCTTGAAGGATCCCAGGGTGTCAGCTTCAACAACATTACCGGGGAGTTGGTTCCAGACCCTCACAATTCTCTGTGTAAAAAAGCGCCTCCTATTTTCTGTTCTGAATGCCCTTTTATCTAATCTCCATTTGTGACCCCTGGTCCTTGTTTCTTTTTTCAGGTCAAAAAAGTCCCCTGGGTCGACATTGTCTACACCTTTTAGGATTTTGAATGTTTGAATCAGATCGCCGCGTAGTCTTCTTTGTTCAAGACTGAGTAGATTCAATTCTTTTAGCCTGTCTGCATATGATATACCTTTTAAACCCGGGATAATTCTGGTTGCTCTTCTTTGCACTCTTTCTAGAGCAGCAATATCCTTTTTGTAACGCGGTGACCAGAACTGAACACAATATTCTAGGTGAGATCTTAATAATGCATTGTAAAGTTTTAACATTACTTCCCTTGATTTAAATTCAACACTTCTCATAATATATCCGAGCATCTTGTTGGCCTTTTTTATAGCTTCCCCATTTGCCATGTGTCTGCCCAGTTCTGAATGCTGTCTAGATCATTTTGAATGACCTTTGCTGGTGCAACAGTTTTTGCCACTCCTCCTATTTTTGTGTCATCTGCAAATTTAACAAGTTTGCTTACTATACCAGAATCTAAATCATTAATGTAGATTAGGAATAGCAGAGGACCGAATACTGATCCCTGTGGTATACCACAGGGATCCTCGCTCCATTTTGAGGTTTCTCCTCTAATCAGTACTTTCTGTTTTCTACATGTTAACCACTCCCTAATCCATGTGCATGCATTTCCTTGAATCCCTACTGCCTTCAGTTTGAGAATTAATCTTTTATGTGGGACTTTGTCAAAAGCGTTCTGGAAATCTAAATAAACCATGTCGTATGCTTTGCAATTATCCATTGTCAATGTTTCATCCTCAAAAAAGTCAAGCAGGTTAGTTAGACACGATCTCCCTTTCCTAAAACCATGCTGACTGCCTCCCAGGATATTGTTACCATATAGGTAACTTTCCATTTTAGATCTTATTATAGTTTCCATAAGTTTACATATAATAGAAGTCAGGCTTATTGGTTTGTAGTTACCTGGTTCAGTTTTGTCTCCCTTTTTGTGGATTGGTATTACGTTTGCAATTTTCCAGTCTGTCGGCACAACCCGTGTCAAGAGACTGTTGCATGATCTTACTTAGCGGTTTGTAATTAGCCTCTTTCATTTCTTTGAGTACTATTGGGAGGATCTCATCTGGCCCAGGGGATTAGTTTATTTTATGAGCTCCTAGTCCCTTTAACACTTCTACCTCTATTATGAAGTTAAAACTGGATAGGAACAGGTCAACATGTGGGGCATGTTGTCCGTGTCCTCCTTTGTAAAAACCTGTGAAAAGTAATCATTTAATATTTTTTTCTTCATCTGTGGTTTTGCCATTTGTGTCTCTTAGACATTTAACCTCCTCTTTGAATGTTCTCTTGCTGTTATAATATTGGAAAAATATTTTGGAATTGGTTTTAGCCCCCTTAGCAATATTGATTTCTACCTCTCTTTTGGCCTTTCTAACTTCCTTTTTGACTTGTGTTTGCAGTTCCAAGTACTCTTTCTGTGTACTTTGTTTTTGGTCCCTTTTAAACGCTCTGTAAAGTGCCCTTTTTTTGCTGAATATTTGTTTTTGATTTATCTATTAAACCATTTGGGCCATTTTGTTTTAAATTTAGGATTTGTCTACCTTTGGGATTTAATTGTTTTGCACCTCTAGTACTACATTTTTAAAAAACACACTTCCTTTTTCTGTGGATGTTTTCTCTATTTTACTATTTTACTATTTTACTATTCTACTTGTTAGTCTCTGTTTCATACCTTCATAGTTTGCTTTTCTAAAATTGTAAACCTTAGCTTTAGTCATGACTTTTGGGGTTTTAAAAAATACTTCAAATGAGACCATGTTGTTGTCTGAGTTTGCCAATGGCTCTCTGACCTCTGTTTTAGTTATTCTGTCTTCGTTATTTGAAAAGACTAAATTAAGGCAAGCCTCCCCTCTAGTCGGTGCCTTGAAAAATTGCGTTAGGAAGCAGTCATTTGTCATTTCCACCATTTCAATTTTGTGCGTCGTGCTCCCCACTGGGTTCTCCAATTTTATACGGGGGAAGTTGAAATCCCCCATTAGTATGACTTCTCCTTTGCTACACGCATTTCTAATGTCATTGTATAACAGATTATTTTGCTCAGCATCGGAATTTGGCAGTCTATGGCATGCTCCTATTATTATGCCCTTTGAATTTTTGTCCATTATTCTGACCCATATTGATTCTGCATTGTTTTCTTTGTCCTGATTTAACACCTGGGCTTCAAGACTATTTCTTATGTATTGCTCTACCCCTCCACCTCTTCTGTCCTGCCTGTCTTTCCTATACAGTGTGTACCCACTAATATTATATTCGTCTCCATCACTCTCAGACAACCAAGTTTCTGTAACACCTATCACATCGTAGTTACTTGTTAGCGCAGTAGCTTCAAGTTCTAACATTTTGTTTCTGAGACTTCTAGCATTAAGATAAATCCATTTAATAGCTGTCTGAGTTGTTGCCCTTGTTTTGATGTGGTCTTGTGACAAGCAGGCTGTAGCGGATGACTTCAGACCAGAAAGGAATACACAGAGACAGTAGTGGGTGGAGTTGAAACTGAGTCGCGGCAGCGCTCAGTGTTTTAATGAAACAAATAAGATTTAAACAAAAACAGCACACGGCACTTTACGCCAAAATAAAAAGACAAACAAAACGAACAGACACTAACAAACAGGGACGAACACTAAACAAACACGTACCACGTAGCAATTGCTTCTTTTTATACTTTTTACCTACTCTCTCTCCCGTTCCTTCGCCCTGAACACACAACCCCAAGTGAATGAAATGTACATCTATATATATTGTTGTGCCGGGATTCAATTACTAATTAATTATTCACTTGAATCCCTGCACGTGAATTAATTATGTGCAACCTCATGCTCGCATATTAATTACTTTAAATGCACGTGAAGTGATGTGCAATCCTCGTGCCTAAATACAATTACACATTTTAGATAACTCGTGCTGCACACACCCATTTATATCCCGTGCAGCCATCTCTATACACCAACATTAACACACCACATGCAACATATAACACAAAAATGCACACAGGGGCGGGACACATTGCCACATATACCCCCCCTTGTGCGCAACACACATGGCCTCAATGGCCACCTCCCCCCTTAAAATCCCAAAAGTCCAGCACAAAATCCTGGGCCAAGAACAGGGACTTTAAGGGGTTCATGGGTGGCAATGTTGCCAGTAGCCAGGCTGCTACTGGCAATGCTGTCAGCATAACTGCTGACAGCTCCCAGACTGATTCCTTCAGCCGGGGCAGTCCTGGCAGCGGAAAAGCTGCGGGGGCAGTGGTTCCCTGATGTCCCCCTTCATAGCCGGCAGATCCCCCGTGGGGCTCCTGCCACAGCACTTCCTGCAGCGCAATTGCTGCAGTGGGAGCAGGTCTCCTGACCTCCCCCACGATCTCCGGCAGTGAAAGTGCTGCAGTGGGAGCAGGTCTCCTGACCTCCCCCACGATCTCCGGCAGCGAAACTGCTGCTGGGGTTGGTGGTCTCCGGACCTCCTCCCCCTTCTTCAAAGCCGGCAGTTCCCCTTGGTGGGGCTCCGGCCACAGTACTTCCGGCAGCAAAATTGCTGCAGTGGGAGCAGGTCTCCTGATCTCCCCCACGATCTCCGGCAGCAAAACTGCTGCTGGGGTTGGTGGTCTCCAGACCTCCTCCCCTTCTTCGTGGCGGCAGCTCCCTTGGTGGGGTACTGGCCACAGTACTTCCTGCTGCGATGTGGAGCAACAGGCAGCCCCAGGCGATGCAGAGCTACAGGCAGCCACAGGCGATGTGGAGCAACAGGCAGCCCCAAGCGAAGAGAGGCTGGCATCCTTGGGCGAAGCATGGCTGGCATCCTTGGGCGAAGCGAGGCTGACATCCTTGGGCGAAGCGAGGCTGGCATCCTTGGGCGAAGCGAGGCTGGCATCCTTGGGCGAAGCGAGGCTGGCATCCTTGGGCAAAGTGAGGCAGGCATCCTTGGGCGGTGCGAGGCAGGCATCCTTGGCGGCGAGGCTGGCATCCCGGACGGTGACGTGAAGGCATCCCAGGGCGGTGACGTGAAGGCATCCCGGGCGGTGACGTGAAGGCATCCCAGGCGGTGGCGTGAAGGCATCCCGGGCGGTGGCGTGAAGGCATCCCGGGCGGTGACGTGAAGGCATCCCCAGGCGGTGACGTGAAGACATCCCCGGGCGATGGCAACTGCAGCTGCAGCTCCTCTTGTGGTGGAGGTGGAAGCAGCAAGCAGTCCTCCCATGTTGGAGAAGGCAGAACCAGCAGGTATTTACCCTCTGTTGGTGGAGGTGGCAGAGGCAGGCAGAGGCAGCTCCTGCTGCTCTGCTCCTTGCGGTGGAGGCAGAGGCAGCTCCTGCTGCTCTGCTCTTGGAGGTGGCAGAGGCAGAAGCAGCTCCTGTTGCTCTGTTCCTGGTGGAAGCGGTTGAGGTGGTGGAGGCAGAGGCAGCTCCTGCTGCTCTTCTCCTGCCGGTGGAGGTGGCGGAGGCAGAGGCAGCTCCTGCTGTTCTGCTCCTTGTGGTGGAGGCAGTGGCAGCTCCTGCTGCTCTGCTCCTGGAGGTGGCGGAGGCAGAGGCAGCTCCTTCTGCTCTGCTCCTGGAGGTGGCGGAAGCAGCGTGTAGTCTCCTAGCAACGGAGGTGGGAGCAGCGTGTAGTCTCCTGGCGATGGAGGTGGGACCAGCGTGTAGTCTCCTGCAGGGGACTGGTGCGACTCTCCCTCTCTTGCAGGGGACTGGTGCGGCTCTACCTCACTTGCAGGGGACTGGTGCGGCTCTACCTCACTTGCAGGGGACTGGTGCGGCTCTACCTCACTTGCAGGGGACTGGTGCGGCTCTACCTCACTTGCAGGGGACTGGTGCGGCTCTACCTCACTTGCAGGGGATGGGTGCGGCTCTACCTCACTTGCAGGGGACTGGTGCGGCTCTACCTCACTTGCAGGGGACTGGTGCGGCTCTACCTCACTTGCAGGGGACTGGTGCGGCTCTACCTCACTTGCAGGGGATGGGTGCGGTTCTCCCTCTGTCTCGGAAGGGGAAACTGGCAGGCATTCTTCCTCTGCTGGTTGTGATGGGGAAACCAGCAGGCATTCTTCCTCTGCTGGTTGTGATGGGGACAGCAGGCATTCTTCCTCTGCTGGTTGTAATGGGGACAGCAGGCATTTTCCCTCTGCTGGTGGAGATGGGAACAGCAGGCATTTTCCCTCTGCTGGTGGAGATGGGAACAGCTGCCTCTCTGGCGCTGGACGCTCGCGGTCCCCCCGTCTGGGCGCTGGACACTCGCGATCCCCCCGTCCGGGCGCTGGACGCTCGCGGTACCCCGTCTGGGCTGGATGCCCGCGGTCCCCGTCCGGGCGCTGGACGCTCGGATGCACGGACTCCTCCCACTCAGGTGCTAGTTCCTCCTCATAACTGCGGAAGGGACAGGAGGCAAAGAAATGCTTACGCTCACAGAGGGTGCACAACAGTGATGGCAGCTGGTCGGGTACTGGCTTCCTAGCCTTCCTGCGGAATCACTCCTCTGTGTCTTCCCCCCATCCCATCTTCCGGGACAATGCCTGAAGAGCCACATGGACGGAGCAGTGCATGGTAGTGTGACAGGTTTTGCCACAGCGAAACACCACAGCCCTGCTTCCTCCTTTTCCCCTTTGCTCTGCTGTTGCCGGCTGCTTTTTCCCATTTTTTTTTGTACACTACCCTTTCTGGCCTGAGTCTTGGGGGCGCTTTTATCCCGGTTCCAACACCACATGTGACAAGTGGGCTGTAGTGGATGACTTCAGACAAGAGAGGAATACACAGAGACAGTAGTGGGTGGAGTTGAAACTGAGTCGCGGCAGCGAGCAGAGTTTTAATGAAACAAATAAGATTTAAACAAAAACAGCACACGGCACTTTACGCCAAAATAAATAGACAAACAAAACGAACAGACACTAACAAACAGGTCTCCCTTCTGTTTTTTTGTTTTCTCCCCCTTTTCTTTCTAGTTTAAATGCTTCTGGACCTCCTCAAGGATCCTTTCTCTGAGTAGATTGGTTCCCTTTCTGTTTAAGTGCAGTCCGTCCTGCCTGTATAGATAGTCCTTGTTGTAGAATGTGCTCCAATGTTCAAGAAAGGTGAAGCCTTCCTGTGTGCACCACTTCAGCCATGCATTTTGATTTTGTATTTCCAGCTGTCCATATGGTCCTTTGCAAGGTGCTGGCAGTATCCCAGAAAATACCACAGTTTTGGTCTTGTATTTTAATTTACTTCATAGGCCTGTCTCTAGGCCAAGCCTAGGCCTAGGCTTGGCCTGTCTCTTCCAATGTTGTTTGTACCAATGTGGACGACTACTACCGGGTCGTCTCCTGTTCGTTCTAGGAGCCTGTCCACGTTCTCAGTGATGTGCTTGACAGAGGCTCCTGGAAGGCAGCACACTGTTGTAGTAAGAAGGTCCAAACTGCGAACTGAACTTGCTGTGTTTCTCAATATGGAGTCCCCAACAATCATGACCTCCCTTCTTTTTGCTGCCTGGCCAGCACTGTTTATAGGGTCCTGGATGTTGTTCCTTTCGTTCTCTTGATGGTTTTGGTCATCTAAATTTTGAAGCGGTTCAAAATTGTTGGATGTTTGGATTTTTGGTGGTTGTGTTTGGCGAAGTTTCTTTTTTTCCCTGCTTCTGCCTATCTGAACCCAGCTATTTCGACTCTCTTCCATCTCCCTGGTGGCTTTCAATCTGTCAAGCACATCACTGAGAACATGGACAGACTCCTAGAACGAACAGGAGACGACCCGGAAGTAGTCGTCCATATCGGTACAAACAACATGGGAAGAGACAGGCCAAGATCCCTGCATAACAAATTCAGAGAGCTAGGAAGAAAATTAAAAGACAAGACCAAAACTGTGGTATTTTCTGGGAAACTGCCGGCACCTTGCAAAGACCATATGGACAGCTGAAATAAAAATCAAAATGCATGGCTGAAATCGTGGTGCACACAGGAAGGCTTCACCTTTCTTCAACATTGGAGCACATTCTACAACAAGGACTATCTATATAGGTGGGATGGACTGCACTTAAACAGAAAGGAACCAATCTACTCGGAGAAAGGATCCTTGAGGAGGTCCAGAAGCATTTAAACTAGAAAGGAAGGGGAGAAAACAAAAAACAAAAGGAGACCACATCAAAACAAGGGCAACAACTCAGGTAAGACAACTATTAAATGTATTTATCTTAATGCTAGAAGTCTCAGAAACAAAATGTTAGAACTTGAAGCTACTGCACTAACAAGTAACTACGATGTGATAGGTGTTACAGATCTTGGTTATCTGAGAGTGATGGAGACGAATATAATATTAGTGGATACACACTGTATAGGAAAGACAGGCAGGAGAGAAGAGGCAGAGGGGTAGCACTATACATAAGAAATAGTCTTGAAGCCCAGGTGTTAAATCTGGACAAAGAAAACAACGCCGAATCAATATGGGTCAGAATAATGGACAAAAATTCAAAGGGCATAATAATAGGAGCATGCTATAGACCGCCAAATTCAGATTATACAATGACATGAGAAAAGGAGAAGTCATACTAAAGGGGGATTTCAACTTCCCCCGTATAAAATGGGAGAACCCGGTGGGGAGCACGATGGACGAAATTGAAATGGTGGAAATGACAAATGACTGCTTCCTAACACAATTTCTCAAGGCACCGGCTAGAGGGGAGGCATGTCTTGATTTATTCTTTTCAAATAACGAAGACAGAATAACTAAAACAGTGGTCAGAGAGCCATTGGCAAACTCAGACTACAATATGGTTTTATTTGAAGTGTTTTTTAAAACCCCAAAAGTAATGATTAAAGCTAAGGTTTACAATTTTAGAAAAGCAAACTATGAAGGTATGAAACAGAAACTAACAGAAGCAGAATAGTAAAATAGTAAAATAGTAAAATAGAGAAAACAACCACAGAAAAAGGATGGCTGTTTTTTTAAATGTAGTACTAGAGATGCAAAACAATTACATCCCAAAAGTAGATAAATCTAAATCTAAAACAAAATGGCCAAAATGGTTTAATAGATCAATTAAAAAAATATTCAGTGAAAAAAGGCACTTTACAGAGCATTTAAAAGGGACCAAAAACAAACTACACAGAAAGAGTAGTTGGAATTGCAAACACAAGTCAAAAAGGAAGTTAGAAAGGCCAAGAGAGAGAGATAGACATCAATATTGCTAAGGGGGCTAAAACCAATTCCAAAATGACTTTTCACAGGTTTTTACAAAGGCGGACACGGACAACATGCCCCACATGTCGACCTATTCCTATCCAGTTTTAAATAACTTTAGCATAACAGCGGCAGAAGTGTTAAAGGGACTTGGAGCTCTTAAAATAAACAAATCCCCTTGGCCGGATGAGATCCTCCCAATAGTACTCAAAGAAATGAGAGAAGTTATTTACAAACCACTAACCAAGATCATGCAACAGTCTCGTGACACAGGGGTTGTACCGACAGACTGGAAAATTGCAAACGTAATACCGATCCACAAAAAGGGAGACAAAACCGAACCAGATAACTACATACCAATAAGCCTGACTTCTATTATATGTAAACTTATGGAAACTATAATAAGATCTAAAATGGAAAATTACCTATATGGTAACAATATCCTGGGAGGCAGTCAGCATGGTTTTAGGAAAGGGAGATCGTGTCTAACTAACCTGCTTGACTTTTTTGAGGCTGAAACATTGACAATGGATAATTGCAAAGCATACGACATTGTTTATTTAGATTTCCAGAAAGCTTTTGACAAAGTCCCTCATAAAAGATTAATTCTCAAACTGAACGCAGTAGGGATTCAAGGAAATGCATGCACATGAATTAGGGAGTGGTTAACATGTAGAAAACAGAAAGTACTGCTTAGAGGAGAAACCTCAAAATGGAGCGAGGATCCATGTGGTATACCACAGGGATCAGTATTCGGTCCTCTGCTATTCCTAATCTACATTAATGATTTAGATTCTGGTATAGTAAGCAAACTTATTAAATTTGCAGACGACACCAAAATAGGAGGAGTGGCAAACACTGTTGCAGCAAAGGTCATTCAAAATGATCTAGACAGCATTCAGAACTGGACAGACACATGGCAAATTACATTTAATAGAGAAAAGTGTAAAGTATTGCACGCAGGCAATAAAAATGTGCATTATAAATATCATATGGGAGATACTGAAATTGAAGAAGGAAACTATGAAAAAAACCTAGGTGTTTATGTTGACTCAGAAATGTCTTCATCTAGACAACGTGGGGAAGCTATAAAAAAGGCCAACAAGATGCTCGGATATATTGTGAGAAGTGTTGAATTTAAATCAAGGGAAGTAATGTTCAAACTTTACAATGCATTAGTAAGACCTCACCTTGAATATTGTGTTCAGTTCTGGTCACCTCGTTACAAAAAGGATATTGCTGCTCTAGAAAGAGTGCAAAGAAGAGCAACCAGAATTATCCCCGGTTTAAAAGGCATGTCGTATGCAGACAGGCTAAAAGAATTGAATCTATTCAGTCTTGAACAAAGATGACTACGCGGCGATCTGATTCAGACATTCAAAATCCTAAAAGGTATAGACAATGTCGACCCAGAGGACTTTTTTGACCTGAAGAAAAGAAACAAAGACAAGGGGTCACAAATGGAGATTAGATAAAGGGTCATGCAGAACAGAAAATAGGAGGCACTTTTTTACGCAGAGAATTGTGAGGGTCTGGAACCAACTCCCAGTAATGCTGTTGAAGCTGACAACCCTGGGATCCTTCAAGAAGCTGCTTGATGAGATTCTGGGATCAATAAGCTACTAACAACCAAACGAGCAAGATGGGCTGAATGGCCTCCTCTCGTTTGTAAACTTTCTTATGTAAGCCAAAACTTGCTTAGCTTCTGAGATCAGAAGAGATCAGGCTTATTCAAGGTGGTGAGGCCGCAGGTGATTGCTGTACTGCTTTTATGACTTTTATGTTAGGGGATTCCTCAGAGGTTTCATTTTTTTGTCCTCGGTTCACACATTTAAATGGTATAATGTAATTAGAAAACTGTAATGCCTGCAGCACTTAGTATTCCCACGCGGTCTCCCATACAAGTTCTAACCAAGCCCAACCTTGCTTAGCTTCCAAGATCAGATGAAATCAGGCTTATTCAGGGTGGTGTGGCCGCGGTCGATTGCTGTTCTCCTTTCATGACTTTTATGTTAGGTGAGCCGGGGGTGATTCCTCAGAGGTTTCATTTTTTTGTCCTCGGTTCACACATTTAAATGGTAAAATGTAAAGCTTGCAGCACTTGGCATTCCTTGGGCATCTCCCATCCAAGTACTAACTAAGCCCAACCTTGTTTAACGTCTGAGATTAGATGAGATCAGGCTTATTCAAGCTGGTGTGGCTGCAGACGATTGCTGTTCTGCTTTTATGATATCCATCTCTCCAACCCCAGCCACTGCCAGATTCCTCCCTCTCCTTCACTCCTTCGACTTCTGTCTCTATCCATCCCCCCCTTCCCACAAAGCTGCCCGTCAACTGGACCTCACCTCCAGGGCCTGCTGCTCCTCCACCCTCTCTGTCACCCACCCTGGACCTCTCGTATCACTATTTCATCTCTTTTTCTGTCTCTCCCCTCTCTCCCTGCTCCTCCTACCCCCACTGTCACCTCTCGCCGTAACCTCCGCTCTCTCTCCCCCTCTGTCCTTGCCTCCACCACTCTCTCACATCCCTCCTATTGACTCCTTCTCCCAACTCTCTGTAGACTCTGCTACCTCCACCCTCTTCTCCTCCCTCACCTCCTCCCTCTGTCCCCTCCACTCCCCAACCATGGCTCAGCAAGAACCACAGTGATCTGCTGAAAAGCAATGGAAGAGAACCAAACTCCCTGCTGCTCTAGCCCTCTACTGCTCTCTCCTCTGCTAAATGTTCTTATTTCCAATCTATAATCCAAGCCTCCACTAACAACCCACGTAAACTATTCTCTACCTTCTCCTCCCTCCTTAACCCTCTCCCTCCCTCCTCTATCTCCTCTGATGACTTTGCCTCTTTCTTCTCTTCTAAAATCTCAGATATCCGCAAAGTCCTTAACACCTCTCCCTCCCCCCTACCCCCTCCAACACCCTACACCCACTGCATCCCCTACTAACTCACCCTCCTTCTCCACCTTCTCTCCCCTCTCAGACTCTGACCTCTCCTCCCTGCTCCAGGGTAACAAACCCACTACGTGTGCCTTGGACCCCCTCCCCACTCACCTCTTTCAAGCTGCTGCTCCTGCTCTATTTCCCTTCATCTCCTCCCTTCTCAACAACACCTCTCTCCTTTCTGGTCTCTTTCCCTCTGCCTTCAAACAAGCTTCTATCACTCCCCTCCTCAAAACACCTACCCTCGACCCCACCTCCCTCCAGAGCTACTGTCCTGTCTCCCTCCTACCCTTCCTCTCCAAAACCCTCGAGCAGGCTGTACACCACCAGCTCTGCTTTCCTGTCCAACCACTCTCTGCTCAACCCTCTCCAATCTGGCTTCCGCTCTGCTCACTCCACTGAAACCACCCTCCTGTCTGTCACTAACTCACTAAACTCTGCCCAAGCTGCCTCTCTCTTCTCTGTCCTAATTCTCCTCGACCTCTCTGCTGTCTTTGACACTGTCGATCATTCTATTCTACTATCCTCTCTCGCTGACCTGGGAATCTCTGGCACTGCTCTGGCCTGGTTCTCCTCCTACCTCTCCAACCGCACTTACCAGGTAACCTGCCGTGGAGCAACCTCCACACCTCGCCCTCTCTCAACAGGAGTCCCCCAAGGGTCAGTCTTGGGTCCTCTCCTGTTCTCTCTCTACACCCACTCCCTGGGCCCCCTCATCGCATCCTATGGTTTCTCATACCATTTCTATGCTGATGATGCTCAGATTTTCCTTTCCTTCCCCACCTCTGACCACCATCCCCTCCCGTATCTCTACCTGTCTGTCTGCTATCTCCTCCTGGATGCACTCGCATCACCTCAAACTCAATCTCTCTAAATCTGACCTCCTTTTCTTTCCCTACTCCTCCTCCTCCTCCCCCTCCTCTGATCTCTCTATCTGTTCCTCTGGAATCTACCACACTCTCTCCCTCCTCCTCAGCTAAGAACCTCGGAGTCACCCTGGACCCCTGCCTCTCTTATTCCCAGCACACCTCCACTCTGGCATGCACTTGACGATTCTTCCTGAGCAACATACGAAGAATCCGACCCTTCCTCACCAACTACGCCACCCAGCTTCTGGTCCAGGCCCTGGTACTCTCCCGCCTAGACTACTGCAACTCCCTCCTGCCTGGCCTCCATGCGTCCGTCACCCGTCCGCTCCAGCTCATCCAGAACTCCGCTGCTCGCCTGGTATTCTCTCTGCCTCGCTTCTCCCATGCAACTCCACTACTCCGCTCACTCCACTGGCTCCCAATCACCGCTCGCATCCAGTTCAAGACTCTTGTACTCGCCTACAGATGCCTTGACCAGACTGCACCCAGCTACCTCTAGACCCTCATCTCTCGCTACACCCCCACTCGACCTCTCCGCTCCTCCTAGAAGACTGGCTCTACCTCCTCTACGCTCCTCTGCCTCCAGAGCCCGCTCCTTCTCCACCCTCGTCCCGCAGTTGTGGAATGACCTTCCTACAGATGTCAGGACTGCCCAGTCCCTGACCATCTTCCGGCGCCTCCTCAAGACTCACCTCTTCAGACAGCACCTGTAGAAACTCCTCTTTTCCATCTGGACACATCACTCTTCCTTAAATGCACTTTACTTGCTCTTATCTGCTCCCTATTTTACTGCATTTAATCCTGTACTTCAGAGTACTGTAATCTGTCAAGTGTCATTTAATCTGTAGTATTTTGTATTTAATTATATCCTGATGTAACTATGACTGACACTGTTATCTGAGCCGTTATTTAATTGTATTTTGTCATATACTTGTACTTGCTAGAACCGAAGTGATTGTATTTTATCTTGCTCTTAAATTGTATTAATATTTGTACTGTGATTCTTGAAATGTGTTTTTGTTTACGACTGTAATTCGCCCTGGATAAGGGCGTCTGCTAAGAAATAAATAATAATAATAATAATAATAATAATAATAATAATAATAATAATAATAATGTTAGGTGAGCCGGGGGTGATTCCTCAGAGCTTTCATGTTTTTGTCCTCGGTTCACACATTTAAATGGTAAAATGTAATGCCTGCAGCACTTGGTATTCCCATGCTGCAAGAACTCAGACCAATCCAGGGAACACCCTTTACCATTGAAGGTTTAAGACACATTAATAGAATTTCTTACCCCATTCCCAAACCCCCACATTTTTATAAAAAAATGTTTCAGAAAGTGCTTCCATACACTGTTATTCGCAGGGTCTAAAAACGTTTTAACCACTTTAATTCAAAAGCTCTTTCATTTTAGCTCAGTATCTGCCAGCATTAGCCTTCCTTTACTAATTTCCCCAATTACTGTATTATAGCTGATCTTAGCAGGTTTCCCAGCCCACAGAAAACAAACCACCATGTTTTTAATCTCTTTCTCAGCCCACTGGGGGATCTCCTTAACGCTCAGTAAATACCATATCCTGGAAAGAAGCAGACTATTAATGACCAAGACTTTACCCTTCAGAGTCAATTCCCTGCTACTCCACAAATTTAAGATGGCCTTCATTTTGATTATCATTTTCTTGTCAGTTCTTTTCAGCAACTGACCTCTCTTCTAATCCAATATATACCCCCAAGATCTGAAGGCTTTCCTCTGTAATTTTGAAAGGTATATCTAAATCCAAAAGTGTATTGCTTTTCCTTATAGGGAGAATTTCTGATTTATCAATATTAATTGTTGCCCCTGAAGCAGAACAGTAAGATGTGAACACTTCCATTATTTCTGGGATGCTGTCTAGACTAGACACTGTGAGTATGGTGTCATCTGCATGTGGATATATAATTGATTTTTCATTACAACCAGGAATTGGGACTCCTGTGATGTCTTTATTTCCTTGTATTGCCAGGATCAGGGGTTCTGCTATTACTGAATACAGTAAAGCAGAGAGAGGGCAGCCCTGTCTCACTGACCTCTCCACTGGGAAGAACTCAGTCAGATTGCCATTACATTTTACCCTACTAAAAATATTGGCGTAAAAAATCTTAACCCATGAGGTAAAACTATTCCCAAAACCAAATCTCTGCAGCACCTCTAATAAGTAATCATGTTCTACCCTATCAAAGGCTTTTTCCTGATCTACTTTTAAAATATAGCCTTCTTTTTTGCTCCATTTTCAAGTAACTAACTACATCCCTTACCGAACATATTGTATCCGCTATATCCCTTCCTGGCACACAATAAGTTTGGCAGGGGGATATTATCTTGGGCAATACCACTTTCAAACTATTTGCAAAAATCCTTGTTAGTGCCTTATAATCACAATTTTAAAAGACTTATGGGCCGATAGTTTTTAAATAAGGTTTTATCTCCTTGTTTCTTGTAGATTAAAGTAACTATCCCCATTCTCATTGTTGGGCTTAAAAGACCTTTCTCTTTAACCTCTTTAAATACTTGTAATAAAGTAGGGCAGATAAGATTTTTCAATTTGAGATAAAATTCCAGGGTTAACCCATCTGAACCGGGACTTTTATTAGTTGTCATATCCTGCAAGGCGTCTTCTAGTTCCTCCAACCTAATCTCCTCACAACTCTCCCTGTCTTCCTCACTCACTTTAGTTTCTATAAAAAAAGCATTTTCTCCCTCTCTTCCAAAACTGTACCTTGCTTTTAAAGCCCTGTGTAAACATTACAAACTTCTTTTAAGATTTCCCCGTTCTTCAGTTACTTCCCCATTACTTTTAGTTAGTTCTTCTATAAAGGAATCTTGCTGTCTTTGTTTTTCAAGCCCAAAAAATTATTTAGTGCTTTTCTCTCCCTCCACCACATGTCTAGCTTTGGATCTTAGTATTGCCCCCTCACAGCGCTCGTTTTCAATTTCTTTAATTTTGTCTTGTAATTCCTCGATTCTGTTATAATTCATCTCCCTCAGCTCTGCTGCCTTCTCATATTCATGTTTAAGTTCTACCTGAATCTCCTGCTCACTCTTAATTTTAATTTTATTTCTATTTATCCCATATTGAATGCAGTATTTCTTTATATTGTATTTTAAATGATCCCACCATATTCGTTTTTCATTTTGAAACAATGGACACTTCATACTATCCCTAATTAATATTTCAATTCCCTTACAAAACAAATCTTCTTTCAAAAATGGATTATTAAAACACCACAGCCCTGGTCCTTCCTGCAACTTATTAAACAGGACTTGAAAAGAGAAAGCAGCATGATCGCTGAAAGAGGTGAATTTATAAACAATTTGCCCCAGGTAGCTAAGAAAATTAACATGACATATTCCAAAATCTATTCTGCTTTGGTTTAATTTCTTTTGTAGAAACTGTCTCCTGGAGAAATCCCTCTTTAACAAATTTCGGCATCTCCAGAAATCGATATAATTATAGTTCTCCAAATGCCTTGCCAACAAATTTCTGGAATAATCACCTTTGAAAACCATTCCCGATGCTATGTCTATAGTGCTCATAGCTACATTGAAGACTCCCACCATAATGACATTGTCTGCTCCCAGATGTCTCTCCAGGCCAGTAAAAAAATCAAAGCGCTCCTTTTGATCATTAGGAGCATAAATATTGACCAATTCAAAACAATTATTTTTAAAATGAATTTGCATTTTTAAACATTTCCCTTCTGTATCCTTCTCTAACAAAGAAACACTTTCCTTAAAATTATTACTAACAAATACAGCCACCCCTCTCCTATGGTTATTATTATTATTATTTATTTCTTAGCAGACGCCCTTATTCAGGGCGACTTACAGTCGTAAACAAATACATTTCAAGAATCACAGTACAAGTAATAATACAATTAAGAGCAAGATAAATACAGTATAGATTTCCCCATTCCATAAATGCTTAAAATCATGAATAAAAGCGTCATCCCAAAAGGTTTCCTGCAGGCAG
Organism: Acipenser oxyrinchus oxyrinchus; assembly: GCA_030684275.1. Classification (NCBI taxonomy): domain Eukaryota; kingdom Metazoa; phylum Chordata; class Actinopteri; order Acipenseriformes; family Acipenseridae; genus Acipenser; species Acipenser oxyrinchus. The sequence goes on from CM060266.1 coordinate 13,258,656, forward strand.
ACAATATCATTCTTATTTACATTAATTAAAACTTTTTCAAGTTTAGCAAAATTCCTTAACCCATTCACATTAAGTGATAATATTGAGACCATTCCTGCAAAAAGAAGAAACAATTCTTTCAGAAACCTGACCATTATACTTCCTCTTCCTGCAGAACATCACACCCTTTTGTTTCAATCATTTTTGTAATCATTGTTTTGCAATTCAATGTCCCAAAGTCTTTATTTTTTCCTCGCACACCTGGATATGATCTTAGCAAGGTTAGGTTTCACTTTCACCTTCTCTCTTCTAAACATTTTTTTCCCGCTTTCTCAACCCAGTCCTCCTTCTGCTCTCTTTAGTTGTTTCCAATTCCCTCAGCCACAGTTAGCATAGTTTTTCCTAAAGGGCAAGTTATGCTCAGCCCTTCTGTTGAACAGTCCCCAGCAGCTTGTAACTGCTCTACCCCCTCCTTACTTGTTGATGCAGCTTCCACCCGGACCCCCGGCTCCCTTGCAATATCTGTCGATAGTGTTTGGTCATCAGCGGCCTCCATTTCTATAGCTGCAGCTTGTAGCTCCTCCACAGCATTCATTCTCGGTGCTGCAGTTTCACTCACCACTTTTTTCATTTGTTGATGCAGCTTCCACCCAGTCCCTCGGCTCCCTTGCAATATCCGTCGATAATGTTTGGTCATCAGCAGCCTCCATTTCTATAACTGCAGCTTGTGGCTCCTCTCCAGCATTCAGTCTCGGTGCTGCAGTTTCACTCCCTGCTTTTTCATGAGTGCCCGCCGTCTCCTTATGCGCCAGTGGTCCAGTAATATCATCCTCTTCCTCAGTTCCTCTATCACAGTACCCTTGTCCTTGCTCCCAGCCTTACTGTCCGAGTCAATGAAAATGCACCACTGCGGCTTCCTCCTACACTCCTCACAGCGCAGCGCTGCACAGTTCCTGCGTGAGTGGCCCTGAACCCCACAATCAAAACAAATGAAAGTCTCAGCCCCTCAGCTGTTACAAACTTTGCGCTGTAAGGCAGCGATTTTATTTCATTAGTGAACTGAACCATTACAAACCTTGTCCCATCAGCAACATGAGTACCTGGGCAAAATTTTCTTTTCACATCTGAGCAGATTATAACTCCCCATGCCATTAGCTTACTCCTAATCCTCCTTACTCCAGGCAAATTTAAAAAAGAAACCACCATTTTACCTGAAGAAAGTGGCTCACATTCAAAATGATTTCCCTTTATGCATATTCCTTCAAGCAGTATTTCAGCCACTTCTCTGCTCTCCACCGCAATTTCATATTTGTCCTGTTGTTTAGGAACACATGCAAATACTTTCCCAAATCCACACTGTTTATCAGTGGCATTTATCACATCTTCAGCTGAAATCTTCGAATTCTCCTTAACCAGAACAACAACTGTATATTCTTTTTTATAAATCCTTTTTTCTCCACAAGGCCTTTTTTCAGCTCCACTTCTGTCCCCGGCATGCCTAGACATGCCTGGGGACATTGCCTGTTGCACATCCACAACTCCAGGCACACAATCCTTTTCAATCACAACAGTACTAGAAATGTCCAAATAAAAATCCAAGTAAAAAGTTGAATATTAAAGTAGAAAAAGCTAAAAATAAAATCCCCAAACAGCGATTCCTCCACTAGCACAGTGTAGCTTTCCCCTCAGATCACATGACCATCACCAATCTCACAATGCACCAGGCTTATATCAGTGACTTATCACAGCCTAGTTATATACTGCAAACAGTACAGCAAGGCTCTGAAACTATCTTGCCAAACTGGTGTGGCCGCAGGCGATTGCTGTTCTGCTTTTTTGACTTTATGTTACATAAAGCCGGGGGTGATTCCTCAGAGCTTTCATGTTTTTGTCCTCGGTTCACACATTTAAATGGTAAAATGTAATGCCTGCAGCACTTGCTATTCCCAGGCGGTCTCCCAAATGCATGAAATGCATGCACATCGATTAGGGAGTGGTTAACATATAGAAAACAGAAAGTAATGATTAGAGGAGAAACCTCAAAATGGAGCGACGTAACCAGTGGTGTACCACAGGGATCAGTATTAGGTCCTCTGCTATTCCTAATCTACATTAATGATTTAGATTCTGGTATAGTAAGCAAACTTGTTAAATTTTCAGACGACACAAAAATAGGAGGAGTGGCAAACACTTTTGCAGCAGCAAAGGTCATTCAAAATGATCTAGACAGCATTCAGAACTGGGCAGACACATGGCAACTTGCTGCAGCTTCGAACCCCGTGGTTTTTTTTTTCTTCTCACGAGTAACAACGGACGATGATGATGAAAAAAGGAGAATGGCAATTTTACCTTAGTGTGATGACTTATCTCTCAGTGTGTATAAGAGGTTGTGACAGGGTGCCTGAGTGGTCTGACGTCACGGCAGAAGCAGGAACAAAATACTGACACCAGGGAGTACTGCAGGTAAAAGAAAGAATCGGCTGGCTGCCGTTTTTATTAATAACAAAAATACATAAAATATTTAAACAAAAACACTTGCGCTCACAGAGCGAAAATAAATATTCAAACAAAACAAATCTCGAACACAAAATACCAAATAAGACCCAGGTCAGGCTGAGCAACTGCCTTCACTGTTCCTGGATTTTCTTTTAAGTTTACTTTTGTTTTCACTCGCTCTCTCCGCTCTCATTCCTCCTCTTGAACACCAACCACCGAAGCTGGAGAGCTGCAGGCTTTTTATATTCAGATGACCATCTCCCGATTAGCAACAAAATTAATCACTTAATTCGGGAGATGGCCACCTTCTGCACGAGTTTTTAAATACCGTGTGGATGGGGCTTCCCATCCACGCTACTAAATAATAAACAAACATTCGGCTACGCCGTCATCTAACATAATAATAATAATAATAAATACAAAAACAAAACCTGCGGTGCCTCGCCGTCATATAAAATACAATACTAAATCATAATACAAAATAAATACAACATCCACTGCACAGGGGGAGGGGACTCCGTTCTAAAATAAATAAACAAATCAAATGTACAGGGCACCTCGCCTGTTACATATCCCCTTGTGCAGCACACATGGCTAACGGCCACCTCCCCCTCAGTCTCAGAGTCCCGGAAGAGGGGAAGCACAGTGGCCATGGTGGGAGGTCCGGCACCCCAATTCTTCGTGGCGGCAACTCCCTCTTCGGGGCTCCGCCACACACTATCCTGCCACGAAAGTGCGGCTGGGGAGCTGGTCTCCTGACCTCCCCTTCTTCATGGCGGCATTTCCCTCCGTGGGGCTCCGACCACATGATCTCCGGCAGCGAAGCGGCTGCGAGGGAGCTGGTCTCTCCTGACCTCCCCGCCGGGGCCACCAGCTCCCTCTGTGGGGCTCTGGCCACCGTGTTTCCTGCCACGGAAATGCGGCTGGGGGAGCTGGTCTCCTGACCTCCCCTTTCTTCATGGCGGCAGCTCCCTTCATGGGGCTCTGGCCACAGTGTAGCGACCCCAGGCGAAGCAGGACCCTCGACAACCTCAGGCGGCGACAGCAGCAGCGGACCCTCGGGAGGCGGCGGCAGCAGCAGCGGACCCTCGGGAGGCGGCGGCAGCAGCAGCGGACCCTCGGGAGGCGGCAGCAGCAGCGGACCCTCGGGAGGTGGCGGCAGCAGCAGCGGACCCTCGGGAGGCGAACTCGGGAGGAGCCCCTGGCCATAGAGGCTGCAGCGGGAGCTCCACTTCTCCCTCGTACCCTGTACCCTGTGTGGAGCAACAGGCAGCCCAGGCGAGCGGCAGCATGCGGCAGCAACAGGCAGCCCCAGGCGATCCAGGCATGGCATCCCCGGGCGGTGCGAGGCTGGCATCCTTGGGTGGTGCGAGGCTGGCATCCTTGGGCGGTGCACGACAGGGCGGCAGCGGTCCCCCAGGAGGCGACGGCGGCAGCAGACCCTTGGGAGGCGATTGCAGGAGGGGAGCCAGGACCAGCGGTGGGGCTAGGTTTAGCCCTCTTCTCAGCCGCTGCAACCCAGCGGTTTTCCCCCTTGCTCCTTTTAGCAGCCTGTGCAAGGGCAGCTGCGGACCGCTAGCCTTCTGTTCCGGTCCGTCCTGTCGTGAAGGGAGAGGCAGCTCCTGCTCCTCTCCCTCAGGTGGTGATGGTGGAGGCAGAGACAGCTCCTGCTCCTCTCCCTCAGGTGGTGATGGTGGAGGCAGAGGCAGCTCCTGCTCCTCTCCCTCAGGTGGTGATGGTGGAGGCAGAGGCAGCTCCTGCTCCTCTCCCTCAGGTGGTGATGGTGGAGGCAGAGGCAGCTCCTGCTGATCTGCTCCTGGCGGGCGGCAGGGCTCCTCCCTTCTGGCTGCGGCGGCAGGGCCTCCTCCCCTTCTGGCTGTGAAGGCGGCAGGGCCTCCCCGTTCTGGCTGCGAGGCGGCAGGGGTTCCTCCCTTCTGCCTGCGAGCGGCAGGGCCTCCCCTTCTGGCTGCGGCGGCGGGGCTCCTCCCTTCTGGCTGCGAGGCGGCAGGGGCTCCCCTTCTGGCTGCGAGGCGGCAGGGGCTCCCCTTCTGGCTGCGAGGCGGCAGGGCCTCCTCCCCTTCTGGCTGCGAGGCGGCAGGGCCTCCTCCCTTCTGGCTGCGGGCGGCAGGGCTCCCCCTTCTGGCTGCGAGGCGGCAGGGCCTCCTCCCTTCTGGCTGCGGGCGGCAGGGCCTCCTCCCCTTCTGGCTGCGGGCGGCAGGGCTCCCCCTTCTGGCTGCAGGCGGCAGGGCTCCTCCCTTCTGGCTGCAGGCGGCAGGGGCTCCTCCCTTCTGCCTGCAGGCGGCAGGGGCTCCCCCTTCTGCCTGCGAGGCGGCAGGGGCTCCCCCTTCTGCCTGCGAGGCGGCAGGGGCTCCCCCTTCTGGCTGCGAGGCGGCAGGGCCTCCCCCTTCTGGCTGCGAAGGCGGCAGGGCCTCCCCCCTTCTGGCTGCAAAGGCGGCAGGGCCTCCTCCCTTCTGGCTGCGAGCGGCAGGGCCTTCTCCCCTTCTGGCTGCGAGGCGGCAGGGGCTCCTCCCCTTCTGGCTGCGAGGCGGCAGGGCCTCCTCCCCTTCTGGCTGCGGGCGGCAGGGCCTCCTCCCCTTCTGGCTGCGAGGCGGCAGGGCCTCCTCCCCTTCCTGCTGCGAAGGCGGCAGGGGCTCCCCCCTTCTGCCTGCGAGGCGGCAGGGCTCCTCCCCTTCTGCCTGCGAGGCGGCAGGGCTCCCCTTCTGCCTGCGAGGCGGCAGGGCTCCCCCTTCTGCCTGCGGCGGCAGGGCTCCCCCTTCTGCCTGCGAGGCGGCAGGGCTCCCCCTTCTGCCTGCAGGCGGCAGGGCTCCCCTTCTGCCTGCGAGGCGGGGGCTCCCCTTCTGGCTGCGAGGCGGCAGGGCCTCCCCTTCTGGCTGCGAGGCGGCAGGGCCTCCCCTTCTGGCTGCGAGGCGGCAGGGCCTCCTCCCCTTCTGGCTGCGGCGGCGGGCCTTCTCCCCTTCTGGCTGCAGGCGGCAGGGCTCCTCCCCTTCTGGCTGCGAGCGGCAGGGGCTCCTCCCCTTCTGGCTGCGAGGCGGCAGGGGCTCCTCCCTTCTGGCTGCGAGGCGGCAGGGGCTCCCCCTTCTGCCTGCGAAGGCGGCAGGGCCTCCTCCCCTTCTGGCTGCAGCCGTGAAACCAGCAGACATGCTCCCTCTGCTGGTGGCGGCGATGGAGGCGGGACCAGCAGACACTCTCCCTCTACTGGTGGCGGTGGTGGAGACAAAGGCAGCTCTTGCTGCTCTGCTCCTACCATTGGAGGTGATGGAGGCGGGACCAGCAGGCACTCTCCCTCTGCTGGTGGCGGTGGGCACAGCAGGTCTACCGTCTCTGCTGTGGGTGGTGGTGGGACCAGCAGACACTCTCCCTCTGCTGGTGGGAATGGGCGCAGCAGGCACCCCTCTGACAGGAGAGGGCAGTTGAGTGGGGAATGCCCCTGCTCACCACAGATGGGGCAACAGCAGTCCTGCATGACCGCCCGGATGATGGCATCCCAGCTGCTCTCCCGCTTTTTGGCCGCAGCTGGTAGATCCCGCTTCTGGGGTCTCCCCCAGGGTACCTGGTCCTGGCTCGCTTGGGCAGCCCACTCCTCTCCCTGGTATTGGGTGGGGCAGATGGCCACGTTGTGCCCAAACTCCCCACAACCAGGGCACCACTCGTCTACCACATAGCGAGGGCTGGCATCCCCTGGTGGCAGTTGTGGCCGCCGCTTTTGCTGCTTTCTGCAGCTCTTCCTTCCCATCCTTCCTCCTTTTCTTCCTCCAAACACAATTAGAAAAAACAAAAAAAAAAACGAAAAACTGCAGTACTCTCTTCTGCCTGCGTCTAGGAGGCGCTGGTGATCCCACGCTGGACACCACGTGTGACAGGGTGCCTGAGTGGTCTGACGTCACGGCAGAAGCAGGAACAAAATACTGACACCAGGGAGTACTGCAGGTAAAAGAAAGAATCGGCTGGCTGCCATTTTTATTAATAACAAAAATAAATAAAATATTTAAACAAAAACACTTGTGCTCACGGAGCGAAAATAAATATTCAAACAAAACAAATCTCGAACACAAAATACCAAATAAGACCCAGGTCAGGCTGAGCAACTGCCTTCACTGTTCCTGGATTTTCTTTTAAGTTTACTTTTGTTTTTGTTTTCGTTTTTTTCTCTCTCTCTCTCTCTCGTTCCTCCTCTTGAACACCAACCACCGAAGCTGGAGAGCTGCAGGCTTTTTATATTCAGGTGACCATCTCCCGATTAGCAACAAAATTAATCACTTAATTAATTTGGGAGATGGCCACCTTCTGCACGAGTTTTAAAATACTGTGTGGATGGGGCTTCCCATCCACGCTACTAAATAATAAACAAACATTACTTTCGCCGTCATCTAACATAATAATAATAATAATAAATACAAAAACAAAACCTGCGGCGCCTCGCCGTCATATAAAATACAATACTAAATCATAATACAAAATAAATACAACATCCACTGCACAGGGCGGAGGGGACTCCGTTCTAAAATAAATAAACAAATGAAATGTACAGGGCACCTCGCCCTGTTACAGAGGTATTTGCGTTTTTTTTCACATTCGATCTAAGAAAGCTTAAATCTTTATGTTTAAAGTGGAATGGTACTTCTAAGTTATTTGGTTTTACCGCTGCAACATGAAGCAAGAGGCCCCACTTTAAATCTTCGACATACTTCTTATTCTTTGGCACACTACTGCTCTTACACCATTTAAGCTAGAAACACCATTCAAACTTTAAAACGTGTATACTGGTCTGGAATAGTGTGCTTGTAAACAACTTTTTGATATATTTTATACGTTTTAAACTATTAAGCTTTTTGTCCTTTTTTTGTCCATCATTCACTTTAATGGGACTTTTTTCAACATTCTAAAGCTCCCCATTGTTTAAAAACTCCCAACATTCTATTTACTGTTACCGATGTAACTGTTACCGATGTAACTTTTGACACAAATCAGCTACTTTGACCACTTTCCCAACAAGTTAGACAAATACTTAGAGTAAATGAAATCTTCATCAACTTCTCAGCTATTCAAATATGAAATCAAAACAGAAATAACTTTTACCAATCAAGAGGTACACCTGTTTTAGTAACCGCACCAACTCAATTTTCTCTAACTTTTTATAAACAACTGCCATAGTGACCACTTTCCCAACAAGTTAGACAACTATTTAGAGTAAATGAAATCTTCATCTACTTCTTAGCTATTCAAATATGAAATCAAAACAGAAATAACTTTTACCAATCAAGAGGTACACCTGTTTTAGTAACCGCACCAACTCAATTTTCTCTAACTTTTTATAAACAACTGCCATTTTGACCACTTTCCCAACAAGTTAGACAACTATTTAGAGCGAATGAAATCTTCCACTACTTCTCAGCTATTCAAATATGAAATCAAAACAGGAATGGCGTCTACCAATCAAGAGGTACAGCTGTTTTAGTAACCACATCAAATTCTTTCAGTAGGCTACTTCCCACTGTTGAATTAACTGTCATAGAACTTTGAGAAATGTCAAATTCTAGCACATTCTAAGCATGAGACAATTAGTAAACAATGTGACTTTTGACCCAGATCAGCTACTTTGACCACTTTCCCAATAAAGCAAGCCCCACAACTTTACTTGTAAAGTTACCATCTAGTTTATATATTTATTTAATTAAAATATATTGAATACATATTTTAGGACAGATAAGCATGTATATGAATAAGTTAACACAGGTCCACAAGACACGCCTGCAGTTTGATTTAAATGTATGGCGTAAAACAGCTATCAAAAATCCGTGTGCGCAGAAACGCAGTTTGTAACTGTAAAACTAAATTTGTAACTGTAAAATGGGAAAAAAAATACAATTACGGTTGTAATTTACACTTACGAAACTCAGTCTACACTTACAAATCTGCTTTCTGCTCGCTCGCCACTTTTGAGAGTGAAATTGCTCTCAAAAATACGAGCGCGCAGAAACGCAGTTTGTAACCGTAAAATGAAAAAAATACAACCTCTCAATTTTTCCCCCACTTACGGTTCTAATTTACACTTACGGTTCTGTTCTGCGCGTGCTGGGGTCCCTTTTCACATTTACAGTTTTTTCTGCGACGCATCGAAACTTCGGTCTACGGTTACAAATCTTTTTGAGAGTGATTTCACGCTCCAAAAAAAACTGCAAATGTGCAGCTCAGGCAGCCTAGTTAGTTGATTGTCAGCACTGTCGATCGGTCACTGTTCATCACAGCCAACATGGCGGAGGATGGGGTAAAAGCCGGAACGGCACTTTAATGATTTCAATTGCTTTAAAAAACAGCATAAAAAGTTACAGACATATGAGGAGAATATTTTAACAATCAGAACCGATTAATAACGCACTGTCATTAACCCGTCCCGGGCCAGAACCCTATTTTTATCAATAAAAAGCTCCCTGAGCTAGGTTCCGAAGGTGCAAAGACGACGAAAATTATACACACAATACAATTAAGTGAGAACAACATAACACTATTGAAAAAACCCACCGAACCGACCTTTAACTGCCGATTCAATAAACAGCTGTATTGACAAAACCGGCTGGAACACGGGGTTCCGAAGCTGGAAAAAGAGTATGAAAATAATACACACATTACAACTAAGTGGGAACAACATAACACTATTGAAAAAAACCCACTGAACCCACCTTTAACTGCCCATTCCGGGTAATAAAACTGTATTTATTTTGTTTTTATATGATCTCTCTTTCGGCGGATTGTGGGTTGTGGGAGGGGCGTGTGAGTTGTTGCTAGTCGTGAGTTGTTGCTAATCCTTTTTCCCGGATTTGAAATTGTTTTTGGTGTCTGCCAATATTATTCTCAGGAAAACAACTTTGGCCGAATTTGATCAGAAAAAAACGTTTTCGTTTGAAAAAAATTGTTAGTAGTTCCCGTAAATGTTTAACTAAAACCAAGCATTGAAATGGATTATTTTACAGTGCATACTTTTTTTTTTTAATAAATTCAGTCGTTGCCAATTAGTTTTTATTATTTTCTCCCCAATTTGAAATGCCCAATTATTTTTATAGGCTGAGTGAGGGGGAGAGCAGTGAACTGGATTCCCCCTCATGTTTTAAGAGCTTTCCAAAGCTGTTATGCAGCTGTCCAACAGCAAGGCACCCGGCATCGATGGACTGCAGCCAGAGTTCTACAAGCACTTCTGGCTCTTCATCTTATTGAATTCACAGATTTTTGGTGGAGGTCCAGCAGGGAACTGAATGTGTTGCTGGGTATCAGATCAGAGAGGTTCCTGGAGAAGATGCTGGCTGACCTGAAGGCCTCCTTGAGCCCGACTGTCTCTGGGTTTGTGGAGAGGTGTCTGACGGAGCGTGTGGTCCTCGAACCCGATCCGTTGTTCCCCACAGTGCTAGTCTCTCCCTCGGCCCCCCTGGCAGAGGAGGAGCTGCCAGGGAGGCTGCTGTCAGTGCACAACCTCACTGAGCTGCATTTTCATGCCACAGAGAAAAAACAACTGTACCAACTGTGTGTTAAATCTCACTGCTCCCCTGAGTTGAGAGATCTGGTGGATAGTAAGTGAAGGGCACACCTGGGGGTGAGCGAGGCCGTGCTCCCGAGTTGGCGCTCTCTGTATAAACTGCCCCTGCCCAAGCGCTCAGGAGACCTGCAGTGGCGTGTGTTGCACAGCATTATGGCCACAAACCGCTACTTGAGCCATGTGGAGCCTGGATTGAGTGTCCCTTCTGCCCTGCCTCCAGACTGTGAATCACCTGTTTCCAGCATTTAACAGACCTGTTGGCATCTTTTGGTGTTATTTTTAGTAAAACGTTACTTGTTTTTAGTATCACCTACAAATCAAAACAGCATCAAAAATGTGTGCTTGTTAATTTTATCCTTGGTCAAGCGAAGTTAGCCATTTATAAATCTGGAATAAACAAGATTTTAGCCACTGGTTTTACCGATGCCTGGAGTGTTTTTGGAGTCCTGCTTGTTAGCAGGATTCAGGTAGATTTTTTTTATTACCGTTTGGTAAAGGACAACTTTTTTGTTCTTCTTACTTACAATGATAAAAAAATGTCTGTACATATATTTAACATATTCATATATGTACATAGGCCTATATTTGATACAAAATGGATACAATGCAATTACAGTGCAAAGGCAAGCAAACACACTACCTTACAATTATGTAGTTTACAACATGTAAGGAAAAACGAGCAAACAAAGCAAAACAGTTTAGATTTTAACATTATGCAGGGTGACTTCAAATACAGAAACCTTGATGCATTTCCCATTTTCTTCTTCAAAAAAATTAATTTGTTTTTACATTGTGTGTCATATGCATACATAAATAAATAAAATAAACAAACAGTTTTGTTTTTATGTCTGTGTTTAATCTGGGAACCTCCTGTCTTGTCTAGTGCTGTGTGTGTGTGTGCACGTGCGTGTGTGTGTGTGTGTGTCTGAATACGAGAGAGAAATTAAACAATGTATTCTTGCTCTAAATGAGTTGCTGCTATATTAAACTATGAACAGTGTAATGCCAGTGGCGTTGACGGCTACCATAAATTATATTTTAAACCCAGTTTAGCCCTTGCTAACTGTAGCCTTTATTGCTAAAAGGTAGCGGAATGTTTAGTCACCAACGCGGTATTTACTGTTGAAGTCTAATTGAATATATGGCTTTCAAATGTGGAGCCATGCACAAAACCTGTGATTTTTAATCAATTTGTATACTATTTGGAGCACCTGAAATATGGTTTCTTAGAATAACTTTTTCAAGAGTGTACTCACGAATGTTTTAGAACATTCCCGGAAGGTATTAGTAATAATCAGACACTTAACGCTAGTGTAGCCCATCAATCAGCAAAACCTTTATTATTTAACTTCCAGTACCAAACAATATTAAGCCATAGCAGTCAAAACAAATGGTAATTACCCGTTCTCAATGGGAAGTTGGGCGCGGTCTGGAGTCTCTGCGTCAAGCAGTTTTCTCTTAATTATTATTAATTAGTCATCTTAGAAGACGCTTCTATCCAAAGTGACTTCCAGAGACTATGGGTGAACTATGTATCACAGTCACCTCCAATAGGACCTTGGTTTTACGTCTTAAGGACGGAGCACAAGGAGATTAAGTGATTTGCTCTGGGTCACACGCTGTATGAGTAGGGATTTGAACCGGGAACCACCTGGTATGAAGCCTTTGTCTTTAACCACTGGGCCACCTGAACAATGTATCACAGTCACCTCCAATAGGACCTTGGTTTTACGTCTTAAGGACGGAGCACAAGGAGATTAAGTGATTTGCTCTGGGTCACACACTGTATGAGTAGGGATTTGAACCGGGAACCACCTGGTATGAAGCCTTTGTCTTTAACCACTGGGCCACCTTACCCAGGCTTCATCGAACACCTTGCTAATTCACATTTTCTCGACACTAGCTCTTATGTCATTCTTAGCCGAGTGCATGACAATTCGTCTAATTATTACACTGTAGCCTATAATATTCTGTGTACAGAGGGAGCACATTTACTAATGTAACAGGAGGAGGGAGGAGGAGGCATTTTGGGCAGGGTGTGTTGGGAGCTATTGTTGGAGGGAGGGAGCAATTACTGAATGGCTGGATATTGTGAGCACGGGTGTGGAGTGTGATTGTGGGGTTATCTGGGGGGTTTATTATTGGGCTTTGTAGTGGCCGCCGGGGTTTACAAATAACTTTTATTTGCTCCGAGTTCCTGTTACCTTTTTCTTATTAATTTAATAAACACTGGCTTGAGATGTGTTGTAAAAAAAAATCTGCCATTCTCCGCCTCATTCGTACCTACAGGGGTTGTATCTTACATTAAAGGCTAATGAAACCTCAATCTCATCATGCCCAACAGATACCACGTTAAAAATGAGATACAGTTTAACAATCCGACCTACATCTCACTCCTTTTTACATTTCAATCTTAATATCACACATTTACTACTGCTGCTTTTGCATCTCACTCTAAAAACAGTCTCATCAACAACACTAGCTTCTTAAAGTGAACAATCAACAATTTCTATGTGGTTACACAGTCAACATCTTAAAAGTACACACACGTTTCTTATATTATGACTCTTAAAATATGTACATCTAGTAATATGGACGAATTCTCTCTCTATTAGTGATGCATGGACCAAGAAGAAGCGCATGGGAACCCAGGAGCAAGCTGATGTTCTTAGGAGCAAGCTGATGTTCTCATCATTCAGTCTACAACAACATCCCGTGTACGGAATGGGCAGTTAAAGGTCGGTTCGGTGGGTTTTTTCAATAGTGTTATGTTGTTCCCACTTAGTTGTATTGTGTGTATAATTTAAGTCGTCTTTGCACCTTCGGAACCCAGTGTTCCGGGAGCTTTTTGGTGATAAAATGAGGGTTCTGCCCCGGCTGGTTGCGGCTTTTACCCCATCCTCCGTCATGTTGACTGTGATCGATCGACAGTGCCGACAATCAACTAGGCTGCCTGAGCTACGCATTTGCAGTTTTTTTTTAGATCGTGAAATCACGCTCAAAAAGATTTGTAACTGTAGACCGTGTTTCATGCGTGCGCAAACAGATTTGTAACCGTAGACCGAGTTTCGTGTGTGCGCAGAAAAAACTGTAAATGTGAAAAGGAGTCGGCGGGCAGAATAGAACCGTAAGTGTAAATTAGAACCGTAAGTGAAAAAAAATTTGAGAGGTTGTATTGTTTTCATTTTACGGTTACAAACTGCATTTCTGCGCGCTCGTATTTTTGAGAGCAATTTCACTCTCAAAAGTGGCGAGCGAGCAGAAAGCAGATTTGTAAGTGTAGACTGAATTTTGTAAGTGGAAATTAGAACCGTAATTGTATTTTTTCCCATTTTACAGTTACAAACTGCGTTTCTGCGCACACAGATTTTTGATAGCTATTTCACGCCATATAAATGTCTCTCTCCAGTTGTGAAAGTGCAGCGGCAGGAAGCTGGTAACCAGCCTCATGAAGCTGCCTGGTTACCATGGCAACTTAACACTCCCAGTAGTCGCTCGATGAGGGCATGAAAACCATGGCCTGCGAGGCACTGGTGGAAAACTTGCAGCACAGTAGTGTCGTTGGAGTTCATGCGATCGGCATTTTTATTTTTCAGCAATGGTTCATTTTGAAAGTGACGATATGTGAGTAGGATCCACGTAATACATTGCAAAGCACGAAACTAGAACGAGAACAAAGCTGGGATTACCACGTTGAAATGAGAGTTGAAACCAAATGAATGTCTTTATTATTATTATTATTTGTTTATTTAGCAGACACCTTTATCCAAGATGACTTACAGAGACTTAGGGTGTGTGAACTATGCATCAGCTGCAGAGTCACTTACAATTACGTCTCACCCGAAAGACGGAGCACAAGGAGGTTAAGTGACTTGCTCAGGGTCACACAATGTGTCAGTGGCTGAGGTGGGATTTGAACCAGGGACCTCCTGGTTATAGGCCCATTTCTTTAACCACTGGACCACACAGCCTCCCATTATGATTTTCTGTCTCATCTGCTAAAAGTAAATAGCAGTAAATTGCTAAACCAGGAACCCACATGGGGAACAGACGCAATCAAGAGGATTGACAAATCTACTGTGGAGGCAAGCGTGGAGGGAGAAGAGGCTGCAATGGCATCTGCAAGAAGACGAGAGAGCAACAGGATTGTGATTCTGTTATTGAATGACCAGGAGGGGAGGAACACAACTGCTGCAACACTGAAAATTGTACGGAGGAGAAAATACCTTACGAAAATACCTACGAAAATAACTTTCAGAATCCTGTTGATATACTAATCTTTAAAGAAATGTCGTGCTGGAAATGCATCGAAGGAAGATTCAGTTTAGATCTAGCTGTGTGGAACGGGAGGGGCGCCTGCTTGTAGTTGTTTGCAGGTGAAGAGGAAAGATGGGTTCTGCATACAAAGCTTCACAATAGATGTTAAGGGCAAGGCGATTGCTGCCGACGGGAATGTTATCGACCAGAGCTTTTAAAAGTTTGGTGGAGGGCCGATCTTGATAATGGAAACGCAGCGGAGGATGAATAATAAAGCAGCACTTTGAACAGCGCGGCTGGAGATTAGATAGTTGCAGGCTTAACTGGTGATGAAGCTCCTTCAGCGAGAGAAAAGGAAAGAAACAAAGAAGCTGAGGATGAGAAGAATCTTCAGAGCAGGTAGGAAAATTTGCTCTAAATCATCTGAATCAGACGAGGTGGTGAAGTTTAGACATTAGTAAAGAGAGAAAGTTTTGACAGTCTGAGAAGTTTGCTACAAAGCGAACACACTAGACAAGGAAGGTGCCTAAGATTGTGGCTTAAATAGACAATTGATAATGATAGACATTAAATTAGGGAGCCCCAGCTCCCGCCCCCCCGAATCTTGCACAAAAGCTAACATTTATTTAGCAAGTTAAACCCTGTCGTGGCTAGCTCAGCATAGACTCTCCTTATTTAGCAAGTTAAACCCTGTCGTGGCTAGCTCAGCATAGACTCTCCTTATTTAGCAAGTTAAACGCTGTCGTGGCTAGCTTAGCATAGACTCTCTTTATTTAGCAAGTTAAACCCTGTCGTGGCTAGCTTAGCATAGACTCTATTAATTTAGAATACCTTTTATCACTGTCACTTATAATACACACACACACACACACAATATAAGTTCAATTAAATTCAGGTATTATTACTTATTACTTTCCAGATGCTGTATTATTTTAAACTGCCATTTTGGGGCCAAAATGAAGCACAAATGCCCCCATTTTGGAAAACCGTGGGATACAGCTTGCTGGTTCATTGCAATCTTTAGCATGTTCTAGACAGCATTCAGAACTGGGCAGACATGTGGCAAATTACATTTAATAGAGAAAAGTGTAAGGTACTGCACACAAGCAATAAAAATGTGCATTATAAATATCATATGGGAGATATTGACATTGAAGAAGGAATCTATGAAAAACACCAAGGAGTTTATGTTGACTCAGAAATGTCTTCATCTAGACAATGTGGGGAAGCTATAAAAAAAGGCCAACAAGATGCTCGGATATATTATGAAAAGTGTTGAATTTAAATCAAGGGGAATAATGTTAAAACTTTACAATGCATTATTAAGACCTCACCTAGAATATTGTGTTCAATTCTGGTCACCTTGTCACAAAAAAGGATATTGCTGCTCTAGAAAGAGTGCAAAGAAGAGCAACCAGAAGTATCCCGGGTTTAAAAGGCATGTCATATGCAGACAGGCTAAAAGAATTGAATCTATTCAGTCTTGAACAAAGGAGACTACGCGGTGATCTGATTCAAGCATTCAAAATTCAAAAAGGTATTGACAATGTCGATCCAGGGGACTTTTTCGACCTGAAAAAAGAAACAAGGACCAGGGGTCACAAATGGAGATTAGATAAATGAGCTTTCAGAATAGAAAATAGGAGGCAATTTTTTACACAGAGAATTGTGAGGGTCTGGAACCAACTCCCCAGTAATGTTGTTGAAGCTGACACCCTGGGATCCTTCAAGAAGCTGCTTGATGAGATTCTGGGATCAATAAGCTACTAACAACCAAACAAGCAAGATGGGCCGAATGGCCTCCTCTCGTCTGTAAGAACATAAGAAAGTTTACAAATGAGAAGAGGCCATTCGGCCCATTGTAAACTTTCTTATGTTCTTATGTATTTGAAGAGGGACGATTATCTATTCAGGGAGACCAAGATATTTAGAAAGAAAGAACATTTTGAACAGGAGTGAAAATAAATATAAATACAATTACATTTCAGAAGTACAGCAGCTTGTTGAGGTACTAAAATGAAACAGTGACACAAATATCCCAATAAACTGATGACATGTATTTAAAATGTGTCAATTGGTTCATATAACAGTTTATACAGGACTGGATCAGAAAGATGCAAAGGAAACCAATGCATGAATGAGGTCTGAAGAAGAAGAAGAAGAACAACAACAACAACAACAACAATCATCTTTATTTTTAATATAGCGCCTTTCACAATAAAAATTTCCGCAAAACACTTCACATGAATAAAACATTGACAAAATATTAATAAAAAAATGCAAGAAAAGCAATAAAAAAACAAAAGAAACACAGAGAGCAGTAAAACAAGGCAGAGAATAACAGGAACATCATTTTAGCATAAAAACGTTACATTATAAAAGTGTGTTTTTAATCTTGTTTTAAAAGCAGAGACACTGGTGCTTCCTTTACAGAGCTAGGCAGATCAGTCCAGAGTTTTGGGGCCCCATAGCTGAATGCTTTTGTGTTTTTATTTTGTAATTTGTGGGACAGTAAACAACATGGCATTCTGTGATCTGAGTGGGCGTCTATGAATATATGGTATTAAAAGATCATTTAAATATGCTGGTGCAAAGCCATTTAATGCCTTATAAGTTGAAAGCAACACCTTAAAATCTACCCTGAATGGGACCAGAAGCCAGTGCAGAGATGCTAGTAGAGATGTGATCTCTTAGGCCCGGTTCAAACTCTAGCTGCAACATTTTGTATAAGTTGCAGTCGAGCTATATCATGTCTAAGAGTACCAGAGCATAGGGCATTACAATAACCAATTCTAGAAGATTCAAAAGCATGCATCAATCTCTCAGAATACTTTTCAATTTGGAGATATTTCTTTGATGATAAAAAATACATTTTAGTAATATTCCTGATGTGTGTCTCAAAAGAAAGATTTGGGTCAAAGATCACACTCAAATTTCTCATTTCGTCTGCAAGTTCACAAGAGAAGCCACCAAGGAGTAAATCGGACATATTACTTTGTTGTTTCTAAGACCCCAGAATCATCACTTCTGTTTTATCTGAGTTTAGCATTAAAAAATTTTCAAGCATCCTTTTTTTTTATGTGCCCGTGTCCGAGGAGAACAGCACATCATTAACCACTCTAATAAGAACCGAAGGTGTGCCCGTGTCAGAACAGCACATCATTAACCACTCTAATAAGAAACAAAGGTGTGCCCGTGTGAGAGAAGAACAGCATATCAAACCACTCTAATAAGAACCGAAGGTGTGCCCGTGTCAGAGGAGAACAGCACATCATTAATCACTCTAATAAGAACCAAAGGTGTGCCCGTGTCAGAGGAGAACAGCACATCAAACCACTCTAATAAGAACTGAAGGTGTGCCCGTGTCAGAGGAGAACAGCACATCATTAACCACTCTAATAAGTGTCTCTGTGCTATGCTAAGGCTGATAACGCGGAAATCAATGGCACCCATTCTACTATGGAGAAAAGCGTTTAACTCTCGTTTCTTTAATAGGTACAGTGGTTATTTTACTACAGAGGGAGTTATTAACTGTAATATGGTATGAATTATACTTCTTCAGCAAAGTAAAAATGAAAACAATATTGAAATGCATGTGCGGCAGGGCTGAAGCCTTGCACCTGGTGATGTCACGGTAGGAAAATTCTCTCAGACGATTATTCTGTGGGGTATTATCATGATAATTGTGAGACAAAACGATATTTTACAAAGAACTACCAAAAAAAAAAATTCTTACAGATTTAGGGGTAGATGTACTAAGATGTTACACACATATATATATATATATATATATATATATATATATATATATATATATATATATATATATATATAAATGAGTTTAATCCCATCAGATTCTATAGTGCCCCCCCTTCACCCCCAAAAAGCTTTTCATAATCATACAGTAGTCCCTCGCTAAACCGGACATGTTTGTCCGACATGAGGAGGTGTCGGGTTTAAAAACAATACAATAAAATCACACACACTAATGTGTTTTGGGTAGGCTACACATTACATTATGTAAAAATATAAATCTGTACAGTAGGCCTATACAGTATACAGTACAGTAGTAAAATCAAATGAATACCTAGTGCACTTTCTTTTTACTTTAGCCTATTGGTAACACAAAATAAATCATGCTGCTGCATTGTACACATTGGTGTACAATGCGAATAAAATATTATTTTAAATTGAAACTAAATGCTTTTAAGGTTATTTATTTTATTTTAATTATTATTATTTTCAACTTGGCCTGCTTAGTAGCCTAGACAAATAACACACAATAGATCATGGACCTACACATAGGGCCACGGAAAATTCAGTTTCGGGTTTGTCACTTGCACTTAACCCTGTTTTTAACATTTTGTTTTTCAAAGTCAGCATAACGCTATACAACACAGTCCATTTAATTACTGTATGAAAAGTTTTAAACGTTTACAAAACTCTACAATGTTGCCGAATTTGTCATTCAAACTTGTTTTGTTTTAATCAGTTTTGTCTGCTTGTTACTTTTTTCATTTAAAATGACCCTTGTTTGTTACATTTTAAAAGATTGTTTTAAACGTTACAATGTAAATGTTGACTCAGTAGCTACCATTAAATTTTAAAATGTTTCAACCTTGGTGATTTTCTTTGATGCGCTATTAATTTTAGGCAACTTACAATAGTGACTTTAAACAAAAAAAACAAACAAAAAAAAATGTCACTTCCGTGACAATGTGTGAAATGTATTTTTTTTTTTTTTATTGTAATTCGAGAATTTCTTGAAAAAGTACTGTGAATTTTCTGTGGCCCTACCTATACAGATGCTCAGAATGAGCTGGAGGGGTTAGTGGCTGAAGTCTATTGCTCCCAACACGCTGGGAAAACCAGAAATGTCATAGAAATTTGATTTCAAGGCTTTTATTATTATTATTATTATTATTTGTTTGTTTATTTAGCAGACGCCTTTATCCAAGGCGACTTACAGAGACTAGGGTGTGTGAACTATGCATCAGCTGCAGAGTCACTTACAATTACGTCTCACCCGAAAGACGGAGCACAAGGAGGTGAAGTGACTTGCTCAGGGTCCCACAATGAGTCAGTGGCTGAGGTGGGATTTGAACTGGGGACCTCCTAGTTACAAGCCCTTTTCCTTAACCACTGGACCACAAAGCCTCCTATGTACACCTCCTTTTAAGTACACCCTGACTTTAGTGAAAATTAGGTACTTGGGTGGTCACCTCAAATGTATTGAGCACAACTGGCGACACACGAGAAAATGCATACTGGGAATTGCCAGCAACAATTGCGACTGTTTAAAACATGCTTTCAAAAGTTCTTAACAAATTGATGCAGTTGTAACTGTCGCAATTGTCTGCAACTTTAGTACATCTCATTATAATATTGTTTTTTACCGCATTCGTCTGGGTGTTTCTCATAATTGTTAGTCTGATTTTAAGGATGTTAAAAATGTCTTATTTCCAAATCCAATAGCTAACACTATTATAATGGAGCTTGTCACATCAGCCTACCCTAAGTTTTACTCTAGTAATTGAGCATATGAAAATCAATAAATAGAAAAAACGTGAATACAGACTAGCTGTGGTGAGCCTCTCCTTACAGCTTTTTAAAATGTTTCTCGTTCAGAACTTAGAACTCCGACGACAGATTTTAGGGTCACAATAACAATGACAATGACGCTAGGAGTCAGAACCTAAGTTTGCTCTAGATATGAAAGGGCTGGGGTTGGGATCCTGTTTCTAATAAGTGTGGAATGTGGCCAGGGATTAATTGATTATCAGTGAACCCTGGCCACATGCCTTTCACAAGGGGCTGGAAAGACAGTTCCTTTGTTCTACAATCTGTCTGTGCAAAGCGAGTCTGGCTGTAGGATCCTCACGCCAGTGTGTGGAACCAGGGGGAGCAGTCAAAAGGATGCACTACTAGTGGTCACAGTATGTGTTAACAGCAATCCGAGAGATTACTTCAGGAGATTTAATTCAACCCCAGGATATCTCAGGTGCGTCAGGGAGAAGATTCCTATTTAATCCCACCCCAGGATATCTCAGTGTGTCAGGGAGAAGATTCCTATTTAATCCCACCCGAGGATATCTCAGTGCGTCAGGGAGAAGATTCCTACTTAATCCCACCCCAGGATATCTCAGTGCATCAGGGAGAAGATTCCTATTTAATCCCAACCCAGGATATCTCGGTGCGTCAGGGAGAAGATTCCTGGAGTGAGATCCTCCTTTTAGTGGAGGTAGCGCTTGGCTGCCAGTAGGCCAAATTTGTTAGCTTTGTTTTATAAGTGTTTTATTTAGCATTTTGTATTTCTTATTTTCATTTTCACTTGTGTATATATCCTTTAGCACTAAGGCTGCTACTGCTGGTTCCCTAGTGGTGGCCACCAGCAACTGCAACCGGAGTTGGCAAAGACAACCTCCGTGTCTCTCCTGTCTATCATGAGCGGCAAACATCCCCTGTTACAGCAAGTTTGACATTATCACAGAATATCTGAGCATGAAAAACCCATGTTTGTCCCAGCACTTAATCACTTGGATTGTAAAACCTGGACTGGCTCCAACTGCTCTGCAATAGTTCTATATACAGACAGCTGAAGAACTCTCACTAGCAAGCAGAATCAGAACAGAAACTACAGCTCCAATCATGCCTCTGCACTGCTAGTAACAAGGGGGGATGATGGGAGCTGTAGTTCTGAAGTTGGAGAGAGCAGTGATGTTAGTTTCCACTAAGCACACTGATGAGTATTAACCTGATTGGAATAAGTGAAGCTCTGCCCACATTGCTGACAGTGATAGGGTTTCTCTCCTGTGTGAATGCGCTGGTGAGTTTTATAATGCCCCGACTGGGTGAAGCTGTCCCCACACTCCTCGCAGATAAACAAGCTCTCGGGGGGCTCGACGAAACCCGCACCCCCTTTAGCGTGGACCCTCTGGTGCTCTTTCAGCTCCTGGAACTGGGAGAATCCTGCCGCACACTGGGAACACTGGTACGCAGTGTCGCCCCCAGCGTGAATCAGCTTGTGCTGCTTCAGATCCCCCAGCTGTGCAAACAGTTGCCCGCACTCAGCACAGTGGTAGGCTTTCTCCCCAGTATGGATCCTCAGATGGAGCTTCAGGTTGCCCAGTTGGCTGAAGCTCTTTTTGCATTGGGAGCACTGGTACTGAGCCTGCCCAGTATGAACTCGCTGATGGTTTCTCAGGTGCTCCAGTCTGCCATAGCTCTCCCCGCAGTCCGGGCAGTGATACGGTTTCTCTCCTGTGTGAACTCGCTGGTGTCTCTTCAGAGAGTTTGAGTGGCTGAATTTGGCGCCACACTCGGGGCAGGTGTGGGTGGGCTCTGAGGGGCGTCTGGGGATTTCAGACCCCTTGAAATTCTGATCGCAAACCAAACACCGGGAATTATCAGCCCTCGGGCGAGTCTGATAGTTTTTCCCACATTCTGCACAAATTTCTGAGTCAGATTTGTTCTCTGCTTTGATCAGTAGTTCAGGAGCCTCCTCCTTCACACAGATGGACCCCAGCTCTGACACATCCTTGGCAATGCTGCTTTGTGCCACTGGGGGGAGCTGCTCTTCTTTAATCTGCACCAATTCCATCTTTGTTTAGTAGTGTGTCTATAAAAAAAAAAAAACACATTAGCTTCTGTTTTAAAACATTTCAAACTTTAGGATTAAACATATCTTTTATTATACATGTTTACTGAATTTAAAAACAAACAAACAAACAAACAAACAAACAAACAAACATGAAAAATTCCTGCGTTTCTCAAAGTTTGTATTTATCGAATTATTTTTTTCAACAAAAATCTGGCCCAATTCAAGCACGTAAAAAAAAGGACCCACAGAAAACCCTGGACTTTACAAAACCTCGGACATTACATCCGGCAGATACAGTTACGTGAATAACAGTCAGAGTGCAATCCGGGGTTGTCTGTTTCACATTGAAGCACTGACACAGGTTCACTTCACATGGTTTGCATTCACACAGACGAGAGACCAGTGAGCTGCTTTTCTGGCTGTCCAGTATCACACCCCCTATTTACCTACAAAACAGAATAATGCATGCTTTTCACATATTTTAATCTGTAGGTTTCTGTTTATTGGGAATGTTTGGAACCATTCTCAATCCCACGATAACTTACTCTTCACATTTTCCCACACATCTGGAGAACCTCTTCTCTAATTGTGATGGAACTTGATATTAACATGATTAAATCAGAAGTGATTGAGAACACTAGCTATCTGTCTGTCTGTAACACTTCTATATCTGGAGAACTGCTTCTGAAATTGTGATGGAACTTGATATTAACATGATTAAATCAGAAGTGATTGAGAACACCAGCTATCTGTCTGGAAATGGAGTTGTAAAGTGAAGAGGGAAAAAACTCACTGTTTTGGTTCTCGTTTATTATATTCCATGTAACAGAAAGTCACTATATAAAGATAATTTTAAAAAAAATAAACACATACCTACTGTTTGAAAGTATTTATTGAAACCACTTTGTGCTCAACTAAAGTGGAATGTGTTTCTTTAAAAAAATCTAAAATATGAAGTTTTTGTGGAGGAGGCCCTAGCGTTCTGCAGTGTACTGACGACTGCATCTGAGAGCCCTAAGGCGGACAGAACGTTCCGTTCAGAGGCCAGACCCACAGTTGGAGTCTGGTGCCAGAGGGTGCCTCTCGCCTGACTGAGGAGATCCATATGCAGCGGAATCTCCTGGGGCTGGGCTTGTAAACAAGATTCTCCTGTGTCATCTGGGGGTCACCAGGATAATGTTGTTGAAGCTGACACCCTGGGATCCTTCAAGAAGCTGCTTGATGAGATTCTGGGATCAATAAGCTACTAACAACCAAACGAGCAAGATGGGCCGAATGGCCTCCTCTCGTTTGTAAACTTTCTTATGTTCTTATGTTCTTATTGCCTCGTCTCTCCTGACCTTCTCGATGAAGGTGGGGAGCAGCGGTATCTACGGGAATGCGTACAAGAGTGCACTGGGCCACTCGTGGGCTAGGGCGTTGATGCCTAGTGGACCGGTGCAGTGGCGGAGGGAGAAGCACAGGGGGCAATGGGTTGTCTCTGCTGTGACAGTATAAGATAGTATATGATTTATTTGATGATCATCCAGATGAGAATTGCCCTAGGCGTGTTTTTGTAGACAGAGGAACCCGGTTGTAAGTTTTTAGCGAGACTGAATTGAGAAGTGGATACCGTTTTAAAAGACGGTCAATTGAACCCAAACAAATATTTCACATACCGATCTATCTCCATCAACTAACCGAAGCAATGCAATTCCAGCTTTGTTGCAGGCGATTTTTTTATTTTTTATTTGAGTATGTTATTGCAATGTAGATCATATCATTAACATTATAACTATAATCACTGTGTAAATCTACGTTTAATTGTTAACAAGCAGCACCAAAAGCACAGCTTGAGAGAAATGAAGACTTCATTACCAGAGGTAGAAACATACAAAGTAATACCAGCTCCATTGTAGTTTTGTGTTTGTTATCTACAGTGTTTTTTTTTCTAAGTACTTGTGACAGAAAGGCAATGATTCTTGGTGGTAAATCTCCCTCCCGACCTGTGAGGGCGCTAAGTAACGGGAACAGAGTACCCTGGACTCCTTGGCCTGACACTTCGTTCCGAGGGTTAAAAGGAAGTCAGTCACTTAGAAAAGGGGCGGAGCTTCAGTACACTAACTCATCAACCCGGAAGGGAAATGATGTTGGGTCATGAGTGATGGTATAATTAGGGGTCGAAGCGAAGTAATCTTTTCCTTAGTTTTGGTTAATGAAAAGTGATCTGGAAGGACCTGCGATTTGTGTATCCGTATCGTGAGTGTTTGTTTTGTCTATTTGTTGCTTGTTATCACTAGACAGCTAACACGTTCCGGAGCTGTCGCCAAAGGCCAGCACAAACCTGAAACAGCACTGCACTTCTATCACAAATAATTGTATTTGCACCACTAGCACTAATTCACGCACTAACAGACTTGTGTATGTGTTTTCTGTGGGTGTATAATAAAAACGGGACTATTATTTCGGGACAAACCTGGGGATTACAAATTAAGTAATAGACGCTGCTGTATTACTTAACATATTTTATTGTTTACTGTTTGTTTTGCCGTGAGGCACTGGAGATAGAAATATCATTAAACAAACTTTGCACCTGGATTAGAATTGTCTGTCTGTCCATTGATCACCTGCACCCGCACACGCACACTATCAACCACTTTGCCACACGTGGTGTCAGAACACAGGATTATGGGTCACGCAGCGCTGCTGGAGGCGCTGGACAGCAGACAGGAGGCTGCGGAGAGATGGAGAGAGGAGTGGTATACGGCATTGGTTGAGAAGGTCGGTCTGGCGATCCAGACCACAGTACCAACGGCACCCGTGATGATGACCCCAAAGTCAAGGGCACTGAAAATGACGGCGGAGGATGACCCCGAGGCTTACCTGGTCGTGGCCCAGAATGTACTGGGCGAGCCAGCTGGGATCCTGCCTGATTGGGGAGGCTCAGGCAGCGTATCAGGCCATGACGGACACCAAAGCCGCCGACTACAACCTGGTAAAGCAAGCCGTCCTACGCCGGATCAACATCACGGGGGAAACGCACAGGGTACGATTCCGGGAGTACTGAAGATCCCCAGATACACGCCCCAGGGTGGTTGCACAGCAGTTGTGTGACCACATGGTGCACTGGCAAAACCCCGCACAGAAAACGGGTAGACAAATGAGCGAAGCCACAGCAGTGGAGCAATTCTGCCATGTGGTCGGCGCCGAAACCCAGGTATGGATATGGCGCCACAACCCCACCACCCTGGAAGACTAAAAATGGCTGAGGATTTTGAGGACACCCTGGTTTCAGCCCACACCAACCTGGCCACAAGCTGCTACACCGTCCCCATTGCCATACCAGCAATGAGAGAAATATTTAACCAATATTCCTTCCTTCTCCCCTATCTGTTTTAGATGCAACCAACAGGGGCACCAGGACAGGTCATGCTCATCGGCAATGGAATGTTACGTGGCGGCGTGCAAAGGGCATCTGAAGCGGGTAAGTGCGGGAAAATGGTCGGGAGGGGCCTTGTATTGTTAAAGCAGTTTTACACAAGGTGACAACCCACGCATTAGTGGACACCGGGTGTGAGCAGACCTAAATTAACGCAGCTCTCTTGGGCGGTGTGTCATGGCAGCAACGAGGCCAGGTGGCGATCTCCTGCGTCCATGGAGATACAGCGACATACCCCACCCGAAAAGTATATTTATTGGTAGGACCAATAAAATGCCACCAAGTAGTTGGGGTGGCGGAAAGGCTACCACACCCAATAATTCTGGGTCGAGATTATAGAGAATTGGTTAAATGGAAATAATTGGTGAAGTTTTTCGCTTTCAAACTGAAATGTTTTCCCCCCATTTTTCATCCAAGTAAAACAAATAAAGAGACATGGAAGGATATGGAAATGGGAGGGGGCATTGATGAGACAAGGCTGGGGTTTGGTGGGAGAACGCTCCAATGGTGACAAACACCATTGGAGCGGGTTACTTGCCATCTAGGGCAGATGTACTCCCGCCCCTCTCAATATACCAGACATGTGGCAATCAAGCGCGGACATAGTGTGGGGCCAACATAATGACCCATCACTAGTGCATGCTTGTGGGCAGGTCCGGTCCATTGAAGGTAAGGATGTTGATGGTGCTGGGGCGCTAATATTTCCGCACTTCAGTGTCAAGGGGCAATTACTGTATAGGACAAACCTAGCTGCGTGCACAGGACAGCCTGTAACACAGTTATTGGTTCCACCGCCTTGTCGGCCCGAGGTCATGAGGCTGGCGCATGATATCCCTTTTGAGGGGCACCTCGGAGCTGACAAGACAAGGGAATGGATATTGTCTCGATTCTATTGGGTAGGACTTCATACTGATGTGTCGAAATATGTAGCCACATGCCCAGACTACCAGCGAGTAGCGCCGGGTCGAGTGCTCCCCACCCCTTTGGTTCCACTGCCGATTATTTCCACCCCCTTTGAACGCATTGCAATGGACATAATGGTCCCTTTGCTACCTTCTGATTCCGGGTATACGGACATATTAGTGGTGGTAGATTATGCAACGCGATACCCGGAGGCAGTTCCATTGAGGTCCACTAGTGCAGCTGCAATTGCCAAAGAATTAGTGCATATTATGGCTAGAGTAGGGATCCCCAAGATGATTTTGACTGATCATGGAACCAACTTTCTGTTTAACACGCTACAGCAGGTATATAAAATATAAAAAATATGTCCTATCAGGACATCTGTTTGTCATCCACAGACGGATGGTTTGGTGGAACATTTTAATCAGACCCTAAAGCAGATGAGATGTTTTGTAAACCAAGATCAAAAACATTGGGCATCGCTCCTTCCCTACCTCCTTTTTGCAGTGAGAGAGGTGCAGCAGAGTTCGATAGGGTTCTCCCCCTTCGAGCTCTGGTACGGCCGACAGCCTCGCGGCATCCTCGATCTGTTGAGAGAGGGGTGGGAGGAGCACAAAGGCTCGTCCAAAAACGTAGTGTAGCATGTATTCCTACTAAGAGATCGTCTGGATTTGGTCGGTCGTTTGGCCCAAGACAACCTCAAATCGGCTCAGCACCGACAACAGCAGAATTACAACAAAAGTGCACTAATTCGAACCTTTCAACCAGGAGACAAGGTAATGTTGCTGCTTCCCTCTTCAGAACAGCTAACGGGAAAATGTGCATTTGCCAAAACAGAGACTCAATATTTGGGATTTTTAATGGAAAATGGAAGGGTGAAACCCGTTGTCACCAAAATCCAGGTGTTGGTAGACACGGTGATCCCCAAAGACTCAGGTGAGGTTGCTATATGGATTAGCCCACAGTGGTTAACCCTTTAGTTGACCACACCAAAAAGAGTGTGCCAAATTTAATTAAATGGTCAGTAGAGTGTTAGGGGGTGTTTGATACTGTTAAGCGAAGACTCTGCCAGGCCCCCACTCTCATCACACCAGATTTCACCAAGAGATTCATCCTCCACACCGATGCTTCAGATGTGGGTTTGGGTGTGATCTTACTCCAAAAGGTTAACGGAGTAGAACACCCGATAATTTATATTAGTAACAAGATGATCCCTCGGGAGCGCAACTACTCCGTAGTCGAAAAGGGGTGTTTGACCATTAAATGGGCTACTCACTCTTTAAGATACTACCTGCTGGGACACTCATTTGATCTTGTCACAGACCACGCCCCACTCAAGTGGTTAATCACAATGAAGGACAGCGATGCCCAGATAACTTGGTGGTATCTGGCATTGCAGCCCTTCATGTACCACATGGTACATCATGCAGGGAAAGACCACCAAAATGCAGATTAATTTTAGCTGGGAGGGGGGAGTAATGGGAAAGATAGATTCTGCCGAGTGTTCCTTTGGCTCCACTCTGAGCGGTGGGATATGTGACAGAAAGACAATGATTCTTGGTGGTAAATCTCCCTCCCGACCTGTGAGAGCGCTTACGGGAACAGAGTACCCTGGTCTACTTGGCCTGACACTTTGTTCTAAGGGTTAAAAGGAAGTCATGTAGAAAAGAGACGGAGCTTCGGTACACGAACTCATCGTCCCGGAAAGGAAATGATGTGGCAGCCGTGGATTGGAGGAGCGGCTGCAATTGTTTACCAAGGGGTCATGAGTGACGATATAAATAGGGGTCGAAGCAATGTAATCTATTCCTTCATTTTTGGTTTATTGTTTGGTTTGTTTTGCCGTCAGACTCTCAACATAAAAATATCATTAAACAAACTTTGCACCTGGATTATAAATTGTCTGTCTGTTCATTGATCACCTGCACACTATCAACCACTTTGCCACAGTACTAGATTAACAAAAATGTATTTTGAACTTTCCACAGATATAAAACAAAAAACAACAAATCTACAACCTGTGTACCCCTTTCGTTTGTCCTACTGCTGTTTCTTCGCCTGTTTTTCCCTCTGCCTGGTTACTCCATTACCGGAAACTATATCTTGTTTAAAAAATGCTTGCATCTCATTAAAAACCAAGAACGTCTTTCTTGGGATACACATCTAAAAGCAAATATAGACAGATAAACAAATATTTTTTTAAATATACTTTATTAACAAATATCCCATTAAATACAATACACAAACATTACATAACATTCTGCATTGTTTGTATTTCACTGTAATTACATGTGATATTAAATTATATATATATATATATATATATATATATATATATATATATATATATATATATATATATATATATATATATATATTACTTAAGTAATCAATGAGAGCCTAACCACTGTAAAATAATTCAACAGGTCAGTTTAATCATACTTTTAAATATAATTATAACAAATTATGAACTTATACAGTGCCACTCAAGGATATTTTCCTTTTTGTTCCTTAGCCACTCCAGTGTAGCTTTGGCTGTGTGCTTTGGGTCTTTGTCATGCTGAAAGGTAAACTTCCGTCCCAGTTTCAGCTTTCTTGCAGAGGGCAGCAGGTTTTCCTCAAGGACTTCTCTGTACTTTGCTCCGTTCATTTTCCCTTCTATCCTGACAAGTGCCCCAGTCCCTGCCGATAAGAAACATCCCCATAACATCCCCATACGATGTGATAGGTGTTACAGAAACTTGGCTGTCTGAGAGTGATGGAGACGAATATAATATTAGTGGGTACACACTGTATAGGAAAGACAGGCAGGACAGAAGAGGCGGAGGGATAGCGCTATACGAAGAAATAGTCTTGAAGCAAAGGTGTTAAATCTGGACAAAGAAAACAACGCCGAATCAATATGGGTCAGAATAATGGACAAAAATTCAAAGACCGCCAAATTCAGACGCTGAGCAAAATAATCTGTTATACAATGACATTAGAAATGCATGTAGAAAAGGAGAAGCCATACTAATGGGGGATTTCAACTTCCCCTGTATAAAATGGGAGAACCCGGTGGGGAGTATGACGGACGAAATTGAAATGGTGGAAATGACAAATGACTCCTTCCTAACGCAATTTGTCAAGGCACCGACTAGAGGGGAGGCATGCCTTGATTTAGTCTTTTCAAATAATGAAGACAAAATAACTAAAACAGAGGTCAGAGAGCCATTGGCAAACTCAGACCACAACATGATCTCATTTAAAGTATTTCTTAAAACCCCAAAAGTAATGACTAAAGCTAAGGTTTACAATTTTAGAAAAGCAAACTATGAAGGTATGAAACAGAGACTAACAGAAGTAGATTGGAGTAAAATAGAGAAAACATCCACAGAAAAAGGATGGCTGTTTTTAAAAATGTAGTACTAGAGGCTAAAACAATTACATCCCAAAAGTAGACAAATCTAAATCTAAAACAAAATGGCCAAAATGGTTTAATAGATCAATTAAAAAATATTTCAGCAAAAAGGCACTTCACAGAGCATTTAAAAAGGGACCAAAAACAAAAGTACACAGAAAGAGTACTTCGAACTGCAAGCACAAGTCAAAAAGGAAATTAGAAAGGCCAAGAGAGAGGTAGAAATCAATATTGCCAAGGGGGCTAAAACCAATTCCAAAATGTTTTTCCAATATTATAACAGCAATAGAACAGTCAAAGAGGAGGTTAATTGTCTAAGAGACACAAATGGCAAAATCATAGATGAAGAAAAAAAAATAGCAAATATATTAAATGATTACTTTTCATAGGTTTTTACAAAGGAGAACACAGACAACATGCCCCACATGTCGACCTGTTCCTATCCAATTTTAAATAACTTTAGCATAACAGAGGGAGAAGTGTTAAAGGGACTAGGAGCTCTTAAAATAAACAAATCCCCTGGGCTGGATGAGATCCTCCCAATAGTACTCAAAGAAATGAAAGAAGTTATTTACAAACCGCTAACCAAGATCATGCAACAGTATCTTGACACAGGGGTTGTACCGACAGACTGGAAAATTGCAAACGTAATACCGATCCACAAAAAGGGAGACAAAACCGAACAAGGTAACTACAAACCAATAAGCCTGATTTCTATTATATGTAAACTTATGGAAAATATAATAAGATCTAAAATGGAAAATAGCCTATATGGTAACAATATCCTGGGAGACAGTCAGCATGGTTTTAGGAAAGGGAGATTGTGTCTAACTAACCTGCTTGACTTTTTTGAGGATGAAACATTGACAATGGATAATTGCAAAGCATTCAACATGGTTTATTTAGATTTCCAGAAAGCTTTTGACAAAGTCCCGCATAAAAGATTAATTCTCAAACTGAACGCAGTAGGGATTCAAGGAAATGCATGTACATGGATTAGGGAGTGGTTAACATGTAGAAAACAGAAAGTAATGATTAGAGGAGAAACCTCAAACTGGAGCGAGGTAACCAGTGGTGTACCACAGGGATCAGTATTAGGTCCTCTGCTATTCCTAATCTACATTAATGATTTAGATTCTGGTATAGTAAGCAAACTTGTTAAATTTGCAGATGACACAAAAATAGGAGGAGTGGCAAACACTGTTGCAGTAGCAAAGGTCATTTAAAATGATCTAGACAGCATTCAGAACTGGGCAGACACATGGCAAATGACATTTAATAGAGAAAAGTGTAAAGTATTGCATGCAGGCAAAAAAAATGTGCATTATAAATATCATATGGGAGATACTGAAATTGAAGGGAACTATGAAAAAGACCTAGGAGTTTATGGTGAGTCAGAAATGTCTTCATCTAGACAATGTGGGGAAGCTATAAAAAAAAGGCCAACAAGATACTCGGATATATTGTGAGAAGTGTTGAATTTAAATCAAGGGAAGTAATGCTAAAACTTTACAATGCATTAGTAAGACCCCACCTAGAATATTGTGTTCAGTTCTGGTCACCTCATTTCAAAAAGGATATTGCTGCTCTATAAAGAGTGCAAAGAAGAGCAACCAGAATTATCCCAGGTTTAAAAGGCATGTCGTATACAGACAGGCTCAAAGAATTTAATCTATTCAGTCTTGAACAAAGAAGACTACGTGGTGATCTGATTCAAGCATTCAAAATCCTAAAAGGACCAGGGGACCAGGGGTCACAAATGGAGATTAGATAAAGGGGCATTCAGAACAGAAAATAGGAGGCACTTTTTTACACAGAGAATTGTGAGGGTCTGGAACCAACTCCCCAGTAATGTTGTTGAAGCTGACACCCTGGGATCCTTCAAGAAGCTGCTTGATGAGATTCTGGGATCAATAAGCTACTAACAACCAAACGAGCAAGATGGGCTGAATGGCCTCCTCTCGTTTGTAAACTTTCTTATGTTCTTATGTTCTTATGATGCTGACACCACCATGTTTCACAGTAGGGATGGTGTTCTTTGGGTGATGCGCTGTGTTGGGTTTGCGCCAAACATAACACTTTGTATTTAGGCCAAAAAGTTCCATTTCGTCAGACCACAAAACTTTTTGCCACATGGCTACAGAATCTCCTGAGTTTTTTTGCATACTTCAAACGGGATTCAAGGTGGGCTTTCTTGAGTAATGGCTTCCTTCTTGCCACCCTACCACACAGGCCAGATTTGTGGAGTGCCTGGGATATTGTTGTCACATGCACACTTTGACCAGTCTTGGCTGTAAAATTGCTCTTGCAAAGTTGCCATTGGCCTCTTGGTAGCCTCTCTGATCAGTCTCCTTCTTGCTCGGTCATTCAGTTTGGAGGGACGGCCTGATCTAGGCAGGGTCTTGGTGGTGCCATACACCTTCCACTTCTTAATAATCGTCTTTACCGTGCTGCAAGGGATATTCAAGGCCTTTGATATTTTTTAATACCCATCTCCTGATCTGTCCCTTTCAACGACTTTGTCCCGGAGTTCTTTTGAAAGCGCCTTGGTGCTCATGGTTGAGTCTTTGCTTTAAAATGCACTACCCAGCAGAGGGAACCTACAGGAACTGCTAAATTTATCCTGAAATCATGTGAATCACTACAATTTAACACAGGTGGAGGCCACTTAACTTGTGTGATTTTGGAGGGCACTTAACTTGTGTGATTTTGAAGGGATTTGGTTTCACCTGAGCTAATTTAGGATTGCTATTACAAAGGGGGTGGACACTTATCCAACCAAGCTATTTCAGTTTTTATTTTTTTCACTTGGAAGTTGTGGGGTAGGATGTGTGGATAAATGAAAAAAAAACGATTTTAATGCATTTTAATTCCAGGCTAAAAGGCAACAAAAGGTGAACATTTTGAAAGGAGGTGTAGACTTTCTATAGGCACTGTATAATACAATATATACATTTTACATGATTTATATTTACATGACATAATAAGGCGGGTGAAAATGAGAGGAGTGGACCAAGAGTTTAGTAGCAGAAAAGGAAATGGAGGGGCCTAATTTTGTGGATGCTGAATAGGTGGAAATGGCAGGTGCATGTTATGGCCGATATATGGTCAGAAAGGGAGAGGGTAGGTTACGAGCAGAGAGGGTTAGAATGAGGGACAAGGGAGGGAATGAGATGGTGGGGCAGGGTGTGGGAAAAGAGGGGGAGGGGAAGAAAAGGATTTCAGTTTTTGATGGGTTGATGAGGTATCGGCGCGGCAACCAAGCAAGCTGATATACGAGTGGCAAGGGTCGGGGGTAAAGGAGGGGAACGAAAAGAAAACCTGGGTGTCGTCAGCAAAGAAATGATGGAGGACATTAAATGAGGAAATAAGAGCTTCAAGGGGTGAGACGTACAGGGAGAATAGCAAGGGTCAGAGGACTGTTGAAAGCAACAGCAGATGTGCGTGCAGATAGGTATGACTGCAGCCAGCCAAGGGGTGTGCCAGAGATGCTGAGGTTAGAAAGAGTGGAGAGGAGGATGGGGTGATCGACTGTGTCAAAGGCAGAGGAAAGACCAAGGAGAATGAGAATTGAGGAGAGGCCAGCATGGGAGGAGTTAGCCAGATGATTCTGGACAGTGAGGAGGGTAGTTTCAGTGGAATGGGAAGGACGGAACGCAGATTTAAATCGATGGTAGAGAGAGTTGGCGGATATGTAGTGTGATAGACGCGAGTGGACTAGACGCTCAAGGAGCTTAGAAAAATATGGGAGAAGAGATTTGGCGGTAATTAGCAGGGCAGGCAGGGTCAAGAGAGGGTTTTTTTTTTAAACAGAGGGATGATGAGAGATCACTAGCAGTGAGGGTTGGGAGGGATGGAGATTGGGATGAGGGAGGAGGACAGAGTAGCTTACTGAGGGTTGAGAAGAGCTGTCGGGGATGGGGGGCCAGAGCAGGTTAGGAAGTAATTGCATGTGGCTAGTTCCAGAGCTGAGAGGAAACTGAAGAGAAGGAAGTGGTAGGCTTGGAGTTTCAAAAAGTGAGGGGGAGGACTTCCAGAGTCGCTCAGCTCGACACAAGGAACATCGGCCCGTTTTAAGGGAAGGGGTAAGCCATGGTTGAGAAGGCCTATATGAAGGAGAATACGGATGTTGGGGTGCTAGGGAGTTGAGGGAAGAGGATAGCACAGTAGATAGGGTGGCAGAGGCTGTCTGGGTGAAGGGAGGATGGGGGAAGCAACGAAGAAGAGAAGGAGATCAGGGAACCGGTGTCTAGGGTACAGAGATTATGGCAGAGGATAGGGAGTGAGGGTGAGGGGGTGGAGGGAAAAAGGAGGGGTAGGGAGAGGAAAAATGGTCAGAGGGAGTTTGAGCGGCAGTTATGATGGATGATGATGCCTTACAACCAGAAAGGAAGATGAGGTCAAGGGTATTACCAGATGTGTGAGTAGGGGGAGGGAGGGTAGAAGCAGGTGGTTACAATAATAAACAAGTTGGTGAGGTGGAGAAGGGCAGAAGCAATGGAGGAACAATGTAGGTGGAGGTTGAAATCACCTAGGAGAATGAAAGGGTGGGGGAGAGGGAGGAGGGAGGAGAGGAGGCAGTCAAGATGGTCAAAGAATGAGTAGGGCGTGGGCCGGGGGGATGATAGATGACAAGGAAGGTAGTGCGATGAGGGGAGGTAAAGGAGGTAAGTTGGTACTCAAAAGAAGGGAAGGTGGTAGTTATTATGGAGGATGGGCAGGGGCCAGGGAAGGGTATAAGTAGGCCAGTACCACCGCCTTTACCAACTGGGTGGGGGGTATGGGAGAAAGTAGTGACTGAAGAGGCGAGGGCAGCGGGGGTGGCTGTATTATGATCCATGTTTCTGTGAGCGCAAGGACGTCAAGGTGGAGGGAGAGGAAAGCATCTACGGTGGCTGCGGGCTTGTTGCAAATAGAACATGCGTTCCAGAGGCCTAATTTGATTGGCAAGTGATGTTCAGAGATTGGGGAGGTCAGGTGCTGACGAGGGGAGGTTTTACTGAAAAGGTGAGGTAAATCAGGTTGGAAGGAATGGAGAGACAGAGGTTCATTACTTTGCAGTAGGGAGAGATTGGAAGGAGGGGGGTGTGAAATGCAAGGCGGGTGCTGGGAGGCATGGAGGAGTTTAGAGTAGGGACCAGGGAGGAATGGTGATCAGAGTGGCTCAAGGTGCCAGGGGCAAGGAGATGGACAAGGAGTATAATGGTAAAGGGAGGATGCGAGTATGGGGGTACAGTGTGGGGAGAGGAAGGGAGGGGGTGGGGTGGGTTAGGGTAGGGACATTAGAGTGAAGGACTTGCTCTCACAGAGCCCGAGGAGTTGGTGAAATCCTGCATGCTCTCACCTACACAGAAAACAGGGGTGGAGGAGGAAATACCTAAGGGAGGGGAGGGTGGGAAGAGAAGGGTTAAGACAAACACTCCAGGGTTCGACATTAACCATGGCACGGCGGCCCGGGGCCGGTAGAGATCGCAGTTTGGCCTGACCACTGGTCCAACTGGGCCGGTTACATTTAACTAGTATAATATATATAGTAATCATAGCTTCCGTTTCATGAATCCAGGGCCAGTGTGCCATAAAGCTGAAAACTAATTTACAAACCATTTTTTTAAAAACATAACTACGAACTAATCCTAACTTTCACACTACACGTCATATTTGTTGTACAGTCAGAATCTGAGACTACGTATCGAAGTGCTGTGTTGGTGGTACTCATTCCCGCGACATGGCAAATCTTTTACAAAATCGGGTTTTCTACAACTAAGCAACCAATAAACCAAAAGGAAAGCGCTGGAATCAATAAATCATAAATAAATTAATTATGAAAAAGAAAAAAATTAAGCTGAACATTTAAAGTGGAGGCTTCATGTGGCTTCTTTATGACAATGTAATATTCTGGCGTCAGTTTCCCAGACTTGCAGATAAAACAGCAGCTTTATTTGTTGTGAATTCAACATTTCATTGACATCATATCCAGTCTCACAGTAAGATGTCCCGATGGATACCCAGATACGCGATCAAACTGTCTAACTTTTTGATTTGAGATCCGATGTGTTCAGGTCAAAAATTCCATTCATAATCTTTACAGGACTCGTTGGTATCACTCAGCAAGATTGGCGCCGACTAGGGGGAGGCTACACAAGCGACAACACTCTGAGAATGATTGTTATTATTTTGTATTATGAATATTTAATACTATTTTAATAGTATTTATTATTAGGATTAGGGATGGGAATTTCGAATAGTTTCCTATTTGAATACACAGGGTGCAACATTTTTGTGTATTCGACTACCCAAACTCCGGTCCCTTACGCTCCCAAGAATAAAAGGCAGATGCGTGTGTACAAGCAGACAGCATAACAGCGTAAGCCGGTAAAGTTTAGCCGGGTTCACAAAGTGTACAAACAATGTCCCAAGACGAGATTTCTTCGTTCAATACCCTATTTCCTTAGGCACAAGTGTTTCCTTTTGTTTACTGAATTAACATACAGAACTCAATGAGCAGCAACGTCACAGCGTGTATCTCTTCCAATTAAAGCAACAGTAGCATAATACTGGGCAAACCACCAAATAATTTTTGCTGTAGTGTATTCAGAATAAAATAACACCTATCATATAGCAACCTAAATATTCTACATCTGTTTAAATTCTAACAAATAATATTTATAAAATAATCTTAGTGTAAATATTGTAACCTGGTCAAAACAAAAGAAAATACATTACAATTAGTAATTACAACTAGCCATCAAGTACTGACATCAGATTAATCTGAGTCAAGTTACTTTGTTTATTCAATAACCTGTAAATAATTCAAAACAAGGACACCTGGTTGTACTTTTAATACTTTTAATGCGCAAAACTTAGTACTCTGTGACAGCAATCACCAATTTACAGCAGTATGTATTTGTATCTCTGTCTAGATCATTTTGAATGACCTTTGCTGCTGCAACAGTGTTTGCCACTCCTCCTATTTTTGTGTCGTCTGTAAATTTAACAAGTTTGCTTACTATACCAGAATCTAAGTCATTAATGTACAGTATATTAGGAATAGCAAAGGACCTAATACTGATCCCTGTAGTACATCACTGGTTACCTCGCTCCATTTTGAGGTTTCTCCTCTAATCAGTACTTTCTGTTTTCTACATGTTAGCCACTCCCTAATCCATGTGCATGCATTTCCTCGAATCCCTACTGCATTTAGTAGGGATTCAGTAGGCTAATGTAAAACAAAAAGCCTTTTATGTTATTTTTGTAAATAATTACTTTGTTTTCACAATTGTGTATGTACATATAGCAATTTAGACCTGTTTACACAATATCTTCTTTTGAAATGTTTATTTTATTACACTTTTTCATTTTTTTACATCATGCATTACAGTGGCTCTCGAAAGTATTCACCCCCCTCAGACTTTTCCACATTTTATTGTGTTACAACATGGAATCAAAATGGATTTAATTAGGAGTTTTTGCCACTGATCAACACAAAAAAGTCCATAATGTCAAAGTGAAAAATAAAATCTACAAATTGTTCTAAATTAATTACAAATACAAAACAGAAAATAATTGATTGCATAAGTATCACCCCCTTGAGTAAATATTTGGTAGAGGCACCTTTGGCAGCAATTACAGACATGAGTCTATTTGGATAGGTCTCTACCAGCTTTGCACATCTGGAGACTGCAATTTTTGCCCATTCTTCTTTACAAAATTGCTCAAGCTCCGTCAAGTTGGATGGGGACCTTTGGTGAACAGCAATTTTCAACTCTTTCGACATATTCTCAATTGGATTGAGGTCCGGGCTTTGACTGGGTCACTCCAGGACATTGACCTTTTTGTTTTTAAGCCACTCCAGTGTGGCTTTGGCTGTATATTTGGGGTCATTGTCCTGCTGGAAGATGAATCTTCTCCCAAGTCCCAGGTCTCTTGCAGACTTCAGCAGGTTTTCCTCCAGGATTTCTCTGTACTTTGCTGCATCCATTTTGCCCTCTATCTTCACGAGCTTTCCAGGCCCTGACGCAGAGAAACATCCCCATAGCATGATGCTGCCACCACCATGCTTCACGGTAGGGATGGTGTTCTCAGGATGATGTGAGGTGTTAGGCTTGCGCCAAACATAGCGCTTAGCGTTGAGGCCAAAAAGCTCTATTTTGGTCTCATCAGACCATAGAATCTTCTTCCACTTGGTCTCAGAGTCTCGCACATGCCTTCTGGCAAACTCTAGGCCAGTTTTGTGAAGCACCCGGGCTATTGTTGCCATATGCAGTGTCTCCCAGCTCAGCCGTGGAAGACTGTAACTCCTTTAGAGTTGCCATAGGCCTCTTGGTGGCCTCCCTGACTAGTGCCCTTCTCGCCCGGATACTCAGTTTTTGAGGATGGTCTGTTCTAGACAGATTCACAGTTGTGCCATATTCTCTCCATTTCTTAATAATGTACTTTACTGTGCTCTGGGGGATATTCAATGCCTTGGAAATGTTCTTATATCCTACCCCTGATTGGTGCTTTTGAAGAAGCTTATTCCAGATTTGCTTTGAATGTTCCTTCGTCTTCATGATGTAGTTTTTGTTAGGAAATGTACTAACCAACTGTGGGACCTCCCAGAGACAGGTGTATTTCACCTGAAATCATATCATGTGAAACACCTTAATTGCACACAGCTGGACTCCATTCAACTAATTATGTGACTTCTAAAGACAATTGGTTGCACCAGAGCTTATTTAGGTGTGTCATAGCAAAGGGGGTGAATACTTATGCAATCAATTATTTTCTGTTTCATATTTGTAATTAATTTAGAACAATTTGTAGATTTTATTTTTCACTTTGACATTATGGACTTCTTTTGTGTTGATCTGTGGCAAAAACTCCTAATTCAATCCATTTTGATTCCATGTTGTAACACAATAAAATGTGGAAAAGTCCAAGGGGTTGAATACTTTTAAGAGCCACTGTATATGCGCTAATTTTGAAAATAAAGCCTTTTATGTTTATTTTTTCATTTAAATATGATGTTTCTGCTATGCAAATGATATCTATGATGCTCATAAATAAAACCTTCGAGTTGTATCTGATAGATTGTGTTTCATTTTCATATCGAAGCTGTTTAAAATGTACCCATCAAAATGACTACCGCTGGCGGTTCTAGGTAGTAGCATAAACCCGGCGGTTCTAGTGTTAATAGAGAAATGTGTAAGGTGCTGCACGCAGGCAATGTATTTTTCTTTACGACTGTAAGTCGCCCTGGATAAGGGTGTCTGCTAAGAAATAAATAATAATAAATAAAAATGTGCATTATAAATATCATATGGGAGATACTGAAATTGAAGAAGGAATCTATGAAAAAGATCTAGGAGTTTATGTTGACTCAGAAATGTTTTCATTTAGACAATGTGGGGAAGCTATAAAAAAGGCCAACAAGATGCCGGATATATTGTGAAAAGTGTTGAATTTAAATCAAGGGAAGTAATGTTAACACTTTACAATGCATTAGTAAGACCTCACCTAGAATATTGTATTCAGTTCTGGTCACCTCTTTACAAAAAGGATATTGCTGCTCTAGAAAGAGTGCAAAGAAGAGCGACCAGAATTATCCTGGGTTTAAAAGGTGTGTCGTATGCAGACAGGCTCAAAGAACTGAATCTGTTCAGTCTTGAACAAAGAAGACTACGCGGCGATCTGATTCAAATATTCAAAATCCTAAAAGGTATAGACAATGTCGACCCAGGGGAATTTTTTGATTTGAAAAAAGAAACAAAGACCAGGGGTCACAAATGGAGATAAGATAAAGGGGCATTCAGAACAGAAAATAGGAGGCACTTTTTTACACAGAGAATTGTGAGGGTCTGGAACCCTCCCCAGTAATGTTGTTGAAGCTGACACCCTGGGATCCTTCAAGAAGCTGCTTGATGAGATTTTGGGATCAATAAGCTACTAACAACCAAACGAGCAAGATGGGCCGAATGGCCTCCTCTCGTTTGTAAACTTTCTTATGTTCTTAAAAATGGTTGTAGTAGTTTTGGTGATTGACGTGTCAATGTATATGCATGTCATTAGAAACAAAATATGGAATTTGTATAAACAAGGTATTTTTGTCACTTGTAGCGAATACGAACATCTGATTTCTGTATCCGAATACATGTCTAAAAATATTAAATATTTGTCCCAGCACTAATTTAATTGAAGAAATATTGAATATGAAGTACTGGCCCACACTGTACTCTGACTGATGTGTAACACGGGAGGCCAATGTCTAGACCTTTTTATGATCTCACTCAGGTCCTGTTATTGCTGTATTGATAAATCTGGATCCAGCAAATCAATCTGATTGCAATGACTCAGGTCCTGTTATTGCTGCATTGATAAATCTGGATCCAGCAAATCATTCTGATTGCAATGACTCAGGTCCTGTTATTGCTGCATTGATAAATCTGGATCCAGCAAATCATTCTGATTGCAATGACTCAGGTCCTGTTATTGCTGAATTGATAAATCTGGATCCAGCAGTTACTCTTCAGTTCAAATTGCCAGCCACAGACACACCGCACGTGAACGTGTTGCAGTGAAAGAAACACAGACTACACATACATAAACACATTCCACACAGTATTTGATTAATTGCGGAATGATTGCAAACTTCATGAAAAGGTTAGGGGACTGTAATAAAAGCGATAATAAAATTAGATTCGAAGTTTCTAACTTTACAGTTTCCACAAACTGTTACGCAAACAACGTATGCTTTAGTGAAACGGAGAGGAGCGCTGAAGGTTAAACTGGAAGAATGCACTTAATACTTACATCTTTCTGGAGAATATCACTGAATATGACAGAAAGACATGATTGGCAGCCGGGAATATCGCACAGGCTAAAGTGGACGAATGTAGTAAACAAACATTATGTGTAGAATAAAATTGAATATTATTGTAGATAGCGTCTGTGTTATTGCTTACCTCGATTAACGATGAAGAACAGTGTCGCAAATGGTAGCGTTCTTCTTTCACGTCGGTCTTAAAAGTAGTTATCCTTTGATACATTTATAAAAGTTGTATCCACAAATAGCGCTCACATTACAGCACTATCGTACAAGCAAACCATTGTGTGTGTGTGTAGCTCAGAATAGCGCCGAAACCCGCCTACTCTCGCCCCTCGTTGGCTGAGGCGTTTCAAACCCGCCTACCCTCGCCTCTTATTGGCTAAAGCTTCTCAAACTGCCGGCTTTAACTGTGATGGGTACTGGTATTTCTTTTTATCAGGAAGCCACTAAAATAAAGTAGAAATGCTAGGGGCAGCGTCGTCAAATATAAAGAAAGCGCACTTGTAAACCAACTATTTTAAGCTTATAGGCGTTTTTGGTTGTTTAACTAATATGTAACTGTACCGTATTTGAGTTTTAAATACACGGAGAAGAAGCGGAAGCCGTCGTGACGTGCCACTGGATGCCTTTATGTATGGGCGGACCTAAGACAGGGGCGAGTGCCTGGAGCCCAGAAAGCATATTCTTGTTCAGATTGCATAGGGGAATAGAATGGCAAGGAATGCATTGTGCAGGTATATTGCAAAGACACGTAGGGGTAGTTTTTCAAAGGTGACAAAAGTTTAGTCAAACGTCCAAAGTTATACGTCGTCTTAGACGACTACATCTGCGTCGAGATTTTCAAAAATGACGTTGATGAATGAGATTCGGCGACGTTTGAGTTTACTATTCGTGGTATCGACGCCCAGCCTCTCTCACAGGTTATCATCGGAGTTAGACGTCAAGAGAAGGGCGTGATTTTCAAACATTTAGGGTGCGTTCACGACACTTTTTTTGCCGGCTAGATCAACAGTGTATACTTGCAAGTCGGACGACACACGCCTCACACGGAATGTACTTTTCTCTGTATTGTCAATGTCGTAACATGTAATATGCCCATTTTGTTTATGTTTTTCAAATAATGAATACACCGACATTGCGTTCTAAATAAACCATTTAACCATCATTACATTTATAAAGGCAGTATTAATTAATGCGCTTACGTTTCCATATAATATATACAAAAGCAGTAATCGTTAACTATTTGCGGTATGTAATGTATGTAACAAAAAAAATACAAGAATTGTGGGGAATGGTCTTGATGTCAGCGTATTTTAAAAATATTGCTTGATACTCTGATTAATATACTGCCCTCCTCTGCTTTGGAAATTGTTCAATTATCCGTTTGTTTCTATTGCAACAAAACTGTTAGAACGGAACCCTATAAAAATGTACCACTGGATTTTGGAACAAGGTACGATGGTATCTGTGAAAGTACAATTGTATTGTATAATATATGTATCCTACACCATCAATGTACAATTCCCTGTGTTACAATAATTACAGTATAGCTACACTATAGAATTGTGGTACATTTTTATAGAGGTATAGCGTCACACAATCTACATTTACTTAATCGTATTAAAGTAAGAATGCTTGTGTGACTGTGAGAGTTGGCCAGTGATGGACTGGTGTCCCATCCTGGGTTTAGTCCTGCCTTGCACCGTGTCTGCCGGGTTAAGCTCCAGCTCACCGTGACCCTGTATTGGATGAAGTGGTTATTGATGATGGATGGATGGTTAATATTTGTAATAATGCATTTATTGACATCCACAAGTTCTCCGATTAATAAACATTTGGACTGAACGTGTTTAACTTTCCCACACATAAATTGTCAAAATCCCTCATCAAGTATAATATATACATTTAGTGGTGCACAATTCTGCTCCTCTAGAGTCGCAGTCAGTCCATCAGGTTTTTGTAGCTATCTGTAAATCTCCAACTGCTTAAGAGCAAATAAAAGGGTAAACTTGTCCAATTAAGCAAATTAATTCAAATCAGGTAATGAACCATCTGCCTCACTGTGCGTGGGGGCAAGATACACTTGCGTCCTCTACCAGGCAAGTTTACCACTGTTCCAGTGGTTTTGAACTTCTTAATTATTGCCCTAATGGTGGTAAGTGGTATATTTAGTTTTTGAGTTATTGTTTTGTACCCATTGCCTGATTTATGAAGGTCAACAACCATTTGTCTCTTTTCATTTGTGAGTTCTTTGCCTTTCCCCATAGTGATGGATGACAAATGGATTTCATATGCGTGTTACCTCATTTTTATACCCCAGTGAAACAGGAAGCCATGGAAGGCCACAATACAGTTCCTTAAGACTGAGATGAACTTAAAGAAGTAGAATGTTAATGCAGATTTAATTTTGTTTGATTTTATTTATAAGAATCTTTAGGGGTGCCAATAATTCTGACACCTATCTTTTTGAGAACATTTTTTATTACTTGTTAATAAAAAACTTTTTCTCTAAGCAATTGTATTAGAATAAAAGAATATGGTTTTCCCATATATTTGAGCATAAAATATAGCTCATTACTTGTGTTGTTTATTTTATACAGCCTTTTTTGCTCATCTTTATCAAGGGTGGCAATAATTTTGGAGGTGACTAATATATATATATATATATATATATATATATATATATATATATATATACTGATACACAATGAAAACACAACAGTCTAAGTTTTACATCAGTAGCTCATTGGACATATACATGATGTTATTTGCATTTTAAATAGTGAGCAGATACAGGTAGTGGACAAAAAAATGGAAACATCTGGGTAAATGAGGGACACCAAGTATATTGAAAGCAAGGGCTTCCACACAGGTGTGGCTCATGCGTTAATTAAGCAAATAACATGCTTAGGGGCATGTATAAAAATGCTACTGGTTGCCTATAATTATGGCTAGCATGGCTGCAAGAGGAGACCTCAGTGACTTTGAAAGAGGGCTGATTGTTGGGGCGCGTTTGACAGGAGCTTTCGTGACCAAGACAGCTCAACTTGCTGATGTTTCACGAGCAACGGTGTCTACGGTGATGTCAGCATGGAACTCCGAGGGAAAGACATCATCAGCAAAGGGCAACAGTGGGCGGAAACGCATACTGCAGGTTCGTGATATCCATGCATTAATTCGAAGTGCAAGGCAAAACAGGCGAGCAACTGCAGATCAATTGACTGCAGTGTTTGTTATTTGAGTTGAGTTAAAATTGCCAAAATGAGCTGTTTAAGAATCTGTTTAAACAGCCATTCAAAAAGATATGATTTTAATTAACGCAAGCAGTAACATTTAATAGTGAAAAGTGTAAGGTACTGCACACAGGCGTTCACTTGGTTTTTACTGCATTTTCACATTTTA
Organism: Acipenser oxyrinchus oxyrinchus; assembly: GCA_030684275.1. Lineage (NCBI taxonomy): Eukaryota > Metazoa > Chordata > Actinopteri > Acipenseriformes > Acipenseridae > Acipenser > Acipenser oxyrinchus. The sequence continues at coordinate 13,302,461 of CM060266.1, forward strand.
TATTGAAGTGTTGGAACAGCAGGCAAATGGACGCTCTCTTATTAAATGGTTTAGTGCAGATAGACAGCTCCAGGACACACAGCTACATGAAAACCACAACACGACCCGAGCTGCACGCAAGCAGCTACTAAATAGTGACCACCCCGAACCCGATCGGCTCACACACACAGGGGTACATTTATATACACACGGTCCAATCGCTCACACCCTCGGTCCCGCGCAAACAGGTGGTTGGCAGAACCAAGCAAAAATCACAGTGCAGCCAACACACACCCCATCTACATACAGCTGCACTGTGCACATGACACCCCAGGCAGCACACCAGCACTGCCTAGACACAAAACGCGCTCCTACTCACAGCAATACACTGATACTAACATTCCTGTACCCCCAGTGTCCAGTCCCAAGCAGTCCCAAATTGACCCACCACTACACTGCCCCCCACTCAAACGCTTCAGGAAGCACTGACCTAGTCCCAGCAGTGCTCTCACTGGCAGAGTGGGGCACTCTCTCTCAGACAACAGTTGTGGAGCCGAGCTCTCTGGCGGCAGCTGCGGTGTGGGGTTCTCTTTCTCAGGTAGTAGCGCTGGGCACTCTGGCGATGCTGTGCTCTCTCTCTGTGGCTCTGGCGCTGGCAGCATAGGACACTCCCTCCTTGGCGGCATGAGGTGCTCTCCCTCTCCAACTGCACTCTCTCCGGCAGCGACTCGACGGCCACCTGGATGACCTCATCCCACTCCCTCTCTGAGCGCCACAGCTTCTCCTGGCACCACACCCCCAGCTGCGCCCTCTCCCACTTGTCCAGTGCGGGGCTGTCTGATTCGCTGGGTGATAGTACAGTCTCCTCATCTTAACCATTCAGTTGTCACTCGCTAAAGCTGATTTTACAGGAAACATACAGATTCTAGTTCCCTTTCAATTCGAAGACGACCACCAAAGACACTGCGTATGGGATATGCCTGCCCATTGGATAGGTATCGCTGAGCTCTCTATACCAGAGCTGCCGATAGGCCCCTTCCTTGGATGATGCACTTGGTCCCGCCCACCTAGGGGATAAAATTGCCATCCAGAGGAGGCAATTTCTCTTTTTCCTTCTCAAGACGGTACGGTAAGACCTCTGTGTTGAGTTGAGCATATTGATAGAAAAGAGCTTCCCGAGTCGAATTGAGTCGATTGTATTTCCCTTGCATTCGTGCTGAAAGCTGGCTTACCGCTTTCCCGGAATCAACGACTTGAAAAAGACAGAGCCTTTTTTGCCTTTCTGTCTTTCAGCGGCCTCCTCGCTTGCGTGGTAGGCCGCTCTTTATCTGTCTGTTGTGTGTTAGTGACTGCCTGTGCAGTCATCCGCGAATGGTTGTCTATTCTTCTGGAGAGTATACAGTTCCTCCATGGGGCTAGGCCTTGCCGTATCCCCACTTTTGAGTGACTCTTCTAGCCGTGCTCTCCTCCACGGTGCTAGGCCTTGCCGCATTCCCCGCTGTCGAAGTAGACCCTGCCGCCGCGTGAGGCCCGCCTCCTCAGTTTCAGCCTTGTGTCCCCCTGGTACAAGCTACACGCTGACCAGGTGTGTTGACCACGCGGTTAGGGTAGGCACCTTGCGTAGCGGCCTCCCCAGTGCTTCAGTACTGCGGCGCATGCATAGCCCTTGATACTCGGGTATCTCAGTACACAGGTGCTTAGTGCATATGGCACATGGTGCCCAGCGCCTCAGCATCAGTGCACGGTCACAGCACTGCACGGTACTCGGTGCACGCGGTGCTTGATACCCACTGCCACAATGCTAGTGTGAGAATGCACGGTACTCTGCATGATGCACGCAGTGCACTCGGTGCTTGGTATAAGGCTAGTCCAGGCACGCACAGTGCTGCACGGTAAGCGGTGCACATAATGCACGGTACTCTGTGTGCATGGCCCTCGGGACGCACGGTGCACGCTGTGCTTGGCCACTGCCAGGACCTAGCGCAACAGCTTATAGTGCTGCACGCTGCTCGGGGTGCACAGGCTCAGCACACATGGTGCACGCGGTGTACGGTACTACACTGCTGCACGGGCATACGGTGCCGCATGGTATGCGGTGCACAAGGTGCCCACGGTACTCAGTGTGCAGTGCGCAGTGTTAGGTACCCTCTGCTGCAGCGCTAGTGGGTGAGTGCACGGCGTTCAAACTTAACCAGTGCTTGAGCACGGTGCAAGTGGTGTTTTCTGTAAGGCCCATGCAACACCAGGTCCATGTCAGGCAAGTCGGGGTTCCACCCCGGCCTCCTTCTCCTCTGACATGCAGGTGGGCGAGACCCCTGCTGAGGAAGAACCTGGCCCCCCCATTGTCCAGCTCAGTTTCGGCTCTTATGGGACTTGCTGCAGCTTTCTTGCAGGTCCCTTGGACGCCAGCGGCGGAACCATGCCGGTCCATGGCTCCTCGCCCTCAGAAGTTCCCGGCCTTCCCAGACTTCATGGAGGAGGTACGCTCCTCCTGAGATTGTCCGGCCTCAGGTCTTAGCATGCTAAAACATGCCGCACCGCTTGCCTCCTTAGAAGGCGCGGATAAGCTTGGCCTAGCGGGGATCCCCCCGTTAGACTCCACCATCGCAGCCCTGGTTAAGGCCCCGCCGGTGGGTGGATTGGCCAGAGACCCGGCATGCCCGAACTCTCAATGTAAGGTGACAGAAACACATCTCAAGCAGGCATATGCAGCAGAGGCGCAGGCGCCTTTCTAATACAGCGAGTGTGCTTACTGCTTACTTGGATGACGTATTGCGCGAGGCCACGCACCCCAAGTCGGTGGCCACGGAGTTACATCTCCTGTCTAGCACACTGCTGCAGATCTCCGGTCTCCAAGGGCAAGCTCTTGTCCGGAGCCTGGCTAACTTGATCGTGGCTCGTAGACAGCTGTGGCTGTCACAAGCCGCGCTCCTTGACGCGCCTATATTCCCAGGACATACCTTTGGGCCAGCCATGGAGGAGATCCTACAGAAATCCCACCAGGAACGCGAGGCGTCCCGGCAGGTGGCCGCGTTGCTCTCTCTCCGTGCCTCCGTCTGGGGCAGGTCGAGCCGCTGGCGAGCTTCTCAGACGCGGACTGTCACCAAAAGTGTTCCAGTCCCCACGGCTCCGCTGGGTGACCGAAGGCTTCGCCTACAGGGCACATCAGCAGCAAGCAACTGGGCCCAAGGGAACGCAGGTCGTGGCCAGTCCACACACCAGCGTCACAGGAGGTGTTTTCAGGGCCAGCACCCTAAACAGCCACCCCCAAACTGCCCTGCCTCAGCCTCGGCAGCCCAAGCAGGGCCCCTGAAGGCTGGTGGCCTTAGACCCCCTTTTCGGGACAACAGCTGCAGTACTGGCGCACTTGCACCTCAGACTCCTGGGTGCTCGCCACTGTAGAAAATGGTTACGCGCTTCAGTTCCGCTTGGGACCTCCTCCCTTTTGAGGCATCACCAATACTTTCATGACAGACCCCCTCCAGGCCTCGGTACTTCAGAAGGAAGTGGCCAACCTTGCTGTGCAAGCGAGCCATTCGTCTCATAGACCCCTCCTCCCACGGAGATGGGTACTACTCAAGGTATTTTCTGGTACCCAAGAAGGACGGTGGGTTTCGCCCCATCTTAGACCTGAGGCTCCTCAACGGGTTCTTAAACAAAAGGAGGTTCCAAGTGCTGATGCACCATCGCATCCTCCAGGCCATTCGGCCAGGCGACTGGTTTACCACCGTGGACTTATGGGACGCGTACTTTCACGTTCCCATTCGTCCAGAGCACAGAAAGTATCTCTGCTTTTCCTTTCAGGGAAGCGTTTATGAGTTTGCTGTGCTGCCATTCGGCCTCTCCCTAGCTCCTCATACGTTCTCAAAGTACATGGATGCCATCCTGGCTCGACGACTGGTTGATCTGTTCCCAGTCGCGGGAGGGAGCAGTGGCCCACACGGCGGTTGTAACAGAATATCTGGCGAGGCTGGGCCTCACCATAAATGATGCAAAGAGTTGGCTTACACCCGTGCAGTACACTACGTTCTTGGGGCTCCGGCTGGACTCCACTACGATGCGCGCATACCTGTCGGACGACAGAGTTGCAGCTCTCCAAGGTTGCCTCTCCTAGGGATTGCAGGTCACCCTCTTATTGTGCCAGAAACTGTTGGGTCTGATGGCCGCAGCCACATCAGCCATTCAGCTGGGTCTGCTTCGCATACGCCCGCTACATGCGTGGCTCAATGCATTCCACCTCAATGCCAAATGCGACAGACACCATCGGCTGACTGTGTCTCACGCGTGCTCGGCAGCCCTACGCTGGTGGAGGACTTCCTCTCACCTGCTTGAAGGTGTGTGAATAGGAGTAGTGTTGAACCGCCATGTGGTGATGACAGACGCCTCCAACTTGGGTTGGGGAACGGTCTGGGAAGGCAGAGGAGTACACGGGTATGCAGAGTTGCAAACTTGCTCTCCTCCACTTTCTCCCAGTGCTGAGCGGCACGCATGTGTTGATCCGGACGGACAACACGACAGTGGTGGTGTGGTGTATGTCAACCACCAGGGTGGCCTACGGTCCTCGGGGTTGCATCGCATAGCCTTCAGGCTATTGAAATGGGCTCAGAGGAACTTGCTGTCCCTACGGGCGACGCACATTCCCGGAGCAGTGAACTGGGCAGCGGACCTCTTCTCCAGGAACGAGCCGCATCCATCAGAGTGGCGACTCCACCCTCAGGTAGTGGAGTGCATTTGGGAATGGTGCGGAAGGCGAGAGACGACACATTGCCCCTCGGCACCTCGGCAGAGACGACACATTGCCCCCTATGGTACTGCCTCCACTGTTTAGACGGTCCACTCGGCATAGACGCCCTAGCGCATGAATGGCCCAAAGTGTTTTTGTTGAGTCCATGTCCATGGCCCAGTTGAGTCTGTGCCAGCCCTGGGAGATTCCACTTCGTATGGATCTCCTCAGTCAGGCTTAAAGGCTCTTTGGCACCGGAACCGACAGGTTCCGCTATGGGTCTGGCCCCTGAAATGCGGTTGTGGGTACATTGTAGAGCGCTAGGGCAGACTCCACTAGGTCCTTGTATACCTATAAGTGGAGGCATTTCCAGGACTGGTGTCTGGTTAGAAGCCATGACCCCATATCTTGCCCTATGCCGGTCATCTTACAGTTTCTGCAAGAACTGCTTGATGCTGGTAGGTCACCTTCCACCTTGAAGGTGTATTTAGCGGCTATCTCTGCTTGCCATGCCCCCGTAGATTCTGTCTCCGGGTGCGCATTTTTTGGATACCCGTTTTCTTAAAGACGCTCAGCGATCACGCCCTCCTAGGAGAACCGTTCTCCCCGAATGGCCTCAATGTTGTACTGGAGGCTCTCATGAAGGCCCCGTTTGAGCCCATACACTCCATAGAGTTGAAGTACCTGTCTATGAAGAGTCTTCCTCTTGGCTATCACCTCCGCTAAGCGGGTCAGTGAGCTGCAGGCGCTGTCTGTGCACAGCTCCTGCATGCGTATTGGGAAGATGGCAGCAGTGTGTCTCTGCGCACCAACCCTGCTTTCCTCCCCAAGGTGATGACAGCCTTCCACGTTAATCAGTCTGTGGAACTGGAGTCCTTTCATCTGGAGGATGAGAGATTAAATTTCCTCTGTCCAGTGCGGGCATTGAGATGCTACGTGCATAGGACAAGAGCTCTGTGTCAATCTGACCAGCTCTATGTCTGTCACGGGACACAGTCCCGAGGACAGCCCCTCTCTAAGCAGCGTCTGACACACTGGAGTGTGGCTACAGTCTCGACTGCATATAATAGTGCTGGCTTGCCCCCACCTGGTAGGGTAGCCGCACACTCCACTAGAGGGTTGGCTACATCTTGGGCCCTCTTCAGAGGTGCCTCGATGTCTGATATTTGTACTGTGGCTAGCTGGACTACGCCGCATACCTCCTCCAGGTTCTACCGTCTTAATGCGGTAGACCCTGCCTTGCCTTCTGTTGGCACAAGGGTCCTTCAGGGTGTAACTTCACACCGCTAACCTCTGGGTTAGACAGTGCTTGTGCATCCCTCATATGCTGCCGTTCCTTCTCTCTCGCGACAGCTCTGGTATACATTATCCTATACAGAATGTCTTTGGTGGTCGTCTTCGAATTGAAAGGGAACGTTAGGTTACTTACCGTAACCCTGGTTCCCTGAAAGAGAAGACGACCACCAACCGCGAGGTCGCATTGGACGCCCTCACGGGTTCGGACGGAAAAGAGAAATGGCTTCCTTTGATGGCAGTTTTATCCCTCGTGGGCGGGACCGAGTGCATCATCCAAGGAAGGGGCCTATCAGCAGCTCTGGTATAGAGAGCTCAGCGATACCTACCCAATGGGCAGGCATATCCCATACGTATTGTCTTTGGTGGTCGTCTTCTCGTTCAGGGAACCAGGGTTACGGTAAGTAACCTAATGTTACTGATGCTTCCTAGAACAAGTTTTTTTTAATCTCCGTACAAAGTTATGATACTCTTAATCCAAAAATATCATATTGACAAAGAGCAAATGGATCTGAATCAACAATCTCCCTCTCGACCTGTGAGAGCACTGTACAGCAGGAATTGCGTGCCCCGTACTGAATGTTTCGGCAGTTCATTCCGTAGGCAGTCGGAAGCCGGCCATTCAGGAAAGGGATGGCGTCACGGTACCAGGAGTCCCTGCCCTAGTACGGTAAGCAAAGTTTCATTCATGAATTGGAGGATACGTGATTGAACTAGCTATCGGAGGGGGCGGGGCTGAGGGTACTTTAGGGGGACGTAACGCCGTAATCGGTTCCTTTGTTGTGGTTGATGGGAGGAAACGAGGACTGTTTGGAAGGAGAGTTAAGTGTTTTGTTTGTTTTTGCAACCGTGTGTGTTTTGTCTTTGTCAGACTGATTTAGCACGGATCTGGGAGCTGCAGCCTGAGGCCAGCGATTCACCCGGACTTCACCGCACCTGCACTTAACCGGCATCATTGTATCCAGCACCACACCTGCACTCGAACACTCACTGTCCGGAGACGTGTCTGTGTTTGTGTTGTGTTTGTGTTTTGGGAATATTATTTCGGGACTGCAACCCCTTGTTTTGGCGCTGGCAATACCCATTGCTGGGTAGAGCCAGCTTTATTATTTAAACCCGTTTGGCGCTGGCAATACCCATTGCTGGGTAGAGCCAGCTTTATTATTTAATTCCTGTTCAAGGAATAAAAAGGAACTTGAATCGTGAACTTTGTGTTTGTCCTTGTCTGGAGCACCTGCATCACCCATTCACTACGCACTACAACACACACGTTCACAGTCATATACATTGTTTTAATTGTACATGGTTTACAAGTACCTGGCACATCATAAATTATATCTTTCTAATTCCTGTGACTGAAGGTAGAAGAAAAATACTCTGTGGTTGCAAAATACTGACAGTATGTAGACTGCTGGGGTCACGTGACTGCAACCGCTCACTGGGATTGTTTACATCATGTGGGTATGTTCATTGTCTTCAGCATTATTCAAATTTTGGGGACAAAGTAGAATGTTCAGATCAGTACTAAACAGTACATTTCTAATAAGATAGTGGAAATCGTTTAAGCAACTAATGTATGTCAAAGAAAAATATTATAGGAAGACATTAGGATGTCCGGGCTTGTAAATTCCTGCCACATGGACACAGATGCCAATTCCAGGACTGTCCGGTCAAACCCGGACCGGTGGCAACCCTAACTCAGGGAGACGGTGTTGAATTCTCAAAATGCTCTGCAACCTTCTAAACAACAACACATTCCCCACTCATTCACTCACTCCCCCTTCCCATGCTAACAGAGTGATCCGTTTACCTTACAATACATGTAACACATATAAATAACAGACAAGAATAACTGAACAGACAAGTCCTGCAACAAAGCAATTGCCTGGGTTGTTACAATATATTTTTTAATTTGAAAGTATGACGACCATAATGTACAAAAATCTTTACTAATATACAATTGAACAAGAACTGTTGAATATTTACTTTGTATTAAATGTCATTGTTTATCTGATAGCGAAAAATAAATAAACATCAAAATAAATAAATGTCTATGTATTCATTTACCTATTCATTTATTTCAATATTTGTATTAATGTATTTATTTATTTATGTTGTACCAAATATATAGGCTATCCTTCATCATAGCTAATTCACAAATTATGTTCCTTTTTTACCCAGCAGGGACCACAAATAGCGTTACTCTCATCGACCAACATAGTGAGAGGAAATCGTACTTCCTTGTGCCAATAGGGACCACAATGAGTGTTACACTCACAGGAAACCAAATATCAGAGCTCTAGGTCAATCTCAGAATGAGGATGATGATGGTTTATGGTTGATCACATAGCACTGATAGTTAACACAATATGCTTGCAAACTGAAGGTTGTAGGTTCAAATCCCATGTGTATTAGACCTTTTTTTATTTATTTATATAAAGAAATATTATTTATTTATTTATTTATTTATATAAAGAAATATATTTTTTTTGCAGGCAAATGTTCCATTTTAAAACAGAAATAAATCATTTAATATAAATGATATAGACATCACAATAAATGCGTTCCCTGGTATATTTTCATGTTGATGAAATAAGTTGTCATTAAAATCGAATGTCCTGTAACATACATATGCGTGGATAAAAGCGCCTGGGGTGCGTGTGACTATTCCATTTTAAAATATCAATAAATCGTCTAATATACATGATACAAACGTTAAAATAAGTGCTCTCCCCGGTATATTTCCATGTTGACAAATACGTTAATCGTCATTAAACTCGGATGTCGTGTAATATACATATGCGTGGATGAAAGTGCCTGGGGTCTGCAGAAATCTGTAAAAATATATGTCTGGAGAAAAAGGAGGACATTTCTCTTACTGTATGGCAGGTATTTACTTTTTTTTCTACATTTCACGTAAGTGTTGAGAACTACAAATTAAAAGTATAATGGTGCTTTTGGCTGATTTACTTTTGCTGCGCCATGACAATACCGCTGCGCCAATACCCTGAAAACACGTGAAGAATCCGTGCTGTATAATCACTGGCAGCTCTCGTGCTTTGCTGTCACGAGGAACTACCGTTCCTTTTGAGATTTATATAATTGTAAATCCAGAAGTGGAAGATCTGTCTCAGAGTCGAACACTTTAACAGAGAAAACAATTCCCAGAGGTGGGGGGCACCCCAGGCACAGCTAAAACATCAGTGCCACTGTAGCAGCATCTGAACTGAGAACTTACCTGGGACATCAGCATCCTCTGTTGGAGCTGCACATTGGGAATGTGTCGAGATACAGGGATATATCTTGCAACACTATTTGTTCATGTTTTTTCATAATGGCTTTCTTGCCCCAGGTGCTGAAATTTAGCTGAGCTTTGCAGACAAACTTGATTTCAGTGAAAGGTTTCCAACTTTGGGGTGAATAAAACGAGCGAACCCTTTTAGTGTGAATAAGCCACACAGACCAATGTGCTGTGAAGAGGAATTGAGAAGTGAATACATGGGAACGGGAATGGAGACTAAACCAAGACATGGTTTCAGTATTAATGTGCTTCTTAAACATTTTGCAAGTTACATGTTCACTGCTCCTGCATTCTTTAACACAAATCTGAAGACACAGCGGCAGATGAAAATACTGTCACCCTTTACCTCTGTATTAATCCAGCTGCCAAAACAGGCTGGTAAATTTCATTTTGGCAGTAAAACAGATCGTCCACAGTTAAGATCATTATAATAGAGCCCTTCTGTCTGCCTCTCTCAACCCATTCTGGAATTCTGGATTTAGTTTCTCACATTCCAATATTTCTAATGTGGAGGAGTGAGCGGAGTGGCACTATTATATTATTATTATTGCGATTGCATTGCGATTGGTTGATTTGGTGACGTTTCTTTTTAAAACACCAATCACAATGCTTTTTACACAGTGATGCAGAGAATCTATTTGTAAATGAGAACTGTCAAAACACTGTCTGTACTTGGAGGTTTACATTAGTTTACAATGTGTTTCAGGGATACAAATATAAATGGAGATTTACATTAGTTTACAGTGTATTTCAGGGATACCAATGTAGTGAGCGAGAAACAAGCAATAATTGCCTTCTTACCTGACCAAGTGGTTCTGCGGAGTGTACATGAAAGGCTGGTTCACAGTTCATTGGTGCGACCGTTCTACTCTCCCTACTCATTCAACGGTCTGGCGATTCAAAGGAAACTAGCTACAGGGTGGAATATTTCTCCTCTAACTGGCTGAGTCGCAACACTAAAGTAGACAGAAGACTCTGAAATGACCTTCACTCAAGAGGTAAAGCTCTTACAGCTCAAAGGAGATGGATTTGACTCAGATAAACAATCTATGATATGTACCATATACTGTTCTGACAATGCTTTTTTAAAATAAGGTGAAGGGCAGAGAGAGAGAGAGAGAGAGAGAGAGAGAGAGTCTTGGATCTCTCTCTAGCTAGGTATGCCTCATTATATGGTAGTTTTGTGCTGTGGTGCTAGCTAGAGACCACTAAACTGAATTCAGCTGTGGTCTGGAAATTGAGATTCAAACCCTGGGCCACAGAAGTGGAAGGCCTGGGCCAATGAGTAATATATTTTGAAAGCAGATACTAAACTAAATTTCAAAACATAAAAAAAAGAAAAAAAAATGAACAGCTTAATATGGGGCTCATTTCTTTTTTTCTTTTTTCATTTCATGTGTCTGAAAAATAAATAAATAAATAAATAAATAAATAAAAATAAAAACACACAAAATTAAACAAATTTAATTAAATACTATTTGGTGCAATTTTTTCTTTATTTTTTCTTTCTTTAAATCAGGTGGAGAAAAATACCTTTTGTTCTGTGTAATAAAATATGTTATTTTTTTTTTTCAATGAAGAAAAACAAAAAACAAAACAAAAAAATCATTGCCCCTTTTGTAAACAGGGATAGCAGGCTGCCTGGCGGGGGACTCCTGCGTGCAAAGCCAGTAATGACAGGACTGACAGACAGGAGGTGCTGAGGGAGGGGGGGGGGGGGGGGCGCGGAGGCTGGCTGCGTACAAAAACAGGTGCCGGCTTTGCGGGGGTCAGGGTTTAAAGGTCACTTTCTCCGTACAGTGCCGTGGAGAAGGACATGTAGTCCAGGGCTCCAGGCACAGCGTCAGGGCCGCAGTACGGAGCCATGCGGGCGATGCAGTACTCAGCCTGGTCCGGAGGCAGCTCACGACGAAGCTCGTCAGCCAGGATGTAGTCCTGCAGAAAGAGAAAGATGTCATCCTCCTCCTCATCATCGGTTACAAAGGACACTACTCTCTGTGATTGTGCTCTCGTTTACCTGTGTAATCATCAAGCTGGCGGACACCAAGATTGAAGTTAAATTCCTGGTCTAAATGGCAACCAGTTTACATGCAGTGTATTGTCTAGTGCTTCAAAGGTTAACCATGCCACTGACTTCAGACCCCCTCCAAGCATCAGCCTCTCGTGCCCAACTACTCCATTACATTACCAGAACCCCGTCCTCTCCACCCCTAACCCCACCCACATTACCAGAACCCCTCCTCCCCACCCCTAACCCCACCCACATTACCAGAACCCTCCTCCCCACCCCTAACCCCACCCACATTACCAGAACCCTCCTCCCCACCCCTAACCCCACCCACATTACCAGAACCCCTCCTCCCCACCCCTAACCCCACCCACATTACCAGAACCCTCCTCCCCACCCCTAACCCCACCCACATTACCAGAACCCTCCTCTCCACCCCTAACCCCACCCACATTACCAGAACCCCTCCTCTCCACCCCTAACCCCACCCACATTACCAGAACCCCTCCTCTCCACCCCTAACCCCACCCACATTCCTAAAACCCCTTCTCACACACTATCAAGCCCCTCCTGTATCCCCAGCCCCTCCTCCCCTGGAGGTGTACCTTGTCTCCTGCCAGCACTTTGAAGGAGGCCATGACCTGGTCTGCTGTATCGGTGTCGGCTGTCTCCCGGGACATGAAGTCGATGAAGGCCTGGAATGTGACCACGCCAAGCCGGTTCGGGTCCACGATGCTCATGATGCGTGAAAACTCAACCTCTCCCTGCAAAAACCACCAACTCACTTCAGCACCCAGTGTCTCCCTCAGCCTCTCCCTGCAGAGACACACGCAGCACCCAGTGTCTCCCTCAGCCTCTCCCTGCAGAGACACACGCAGCACCCAGTGTCTCCCTCAGCCTCTCCCTGCAGAGACACACACAGCACCCAGTGTCTCCCTCAGCCTCTCCCTGCAGAGACACATGCAGCACCCAGTGTCTCCCTCAGCCTCTCTCTGCAGAGACACTCAGCACCCAGTGTCTCCCTCAGCCTCTCCCTGCAGAGACACACTTGGCTTCTTTCTCTGTCAATGCCGACTGCTGCAGGGGGCAGTGCAGGAGCACTAAGCTAGGTCCTGATCTCATTGCTGGCACTATTTTTCCTGGGATTCTTGGTGTGATGTCATTGCTTAGCTTGTGTAGATTACTCTGCATTTGAGATGGATGTAGATTATCTTCAGCCTTTTACACATATCTTTACGTGAAGCCTCCACTTTTAGGCTAGTTTTCCTCAGGGTGCAGTCACTGGGGGTGCACTGATCCTTGCACTCTTACTTATTGTCAGGTATCGTATATGCCCGAAATAACGCCCATTCTCGACTCTCCTCCCTTATTCATAAAAAACTAATATAATAACTGTTTATTTCCATGTATTATGCCCTTTGGTAAGAGTAGTTGATGTCTGAAATCACGGTTTCCTCGAGTACAGTAAATCGCACTCTGCACTTTTATATTCCTCCAAATGCACGGCCTACGTCTCATCTCCCAAATCTCCAGACAGTCAGTGAGGCCGTCATGCAGAACGTCACGTCAGACACATCAACCGCTGCATGAGAATACACACCCATGTCTGCAATTGCCACAATGGATTTCACTTTTTATACGCTGTCACATTAAGATCCAGCGCAACCCATCTCCACCCAATTTTAGATCCTGCAGACTGGCGGAATTTGGTACTTCAGCCTGAACTTGACCGACGAGATTGAGATTTTAAAGAAAATAAATTCAAGGAAATTGATTGATCTTCAGAGGTGATTCTCCCTTAACCGTGCATAAGACAATTCTTACTGCATGGGCATGTGATCTTGTTCAGCCAATCAGTGTTTAATTTAAAAGTCATATTATAATTGTACTTATTTGAGGTTGTACGGCTCATAGATAGTTGTACGGCCGCTACAGATAGAGTTTATGCACTACTCTAGTGCCAGCTAGCAGCAGCAGTAGGTACCGCTGATACATTTCACAACCTTTCAGTTTTTTTTTGCTATGAAAAATGTGTTTTTCTTGGGGGACTAATTAGTCATAACAAATCTCCTAGTACTGTTTGTAATAAATGAGCAGCGAGGAGTGTTTCATCAGAAAGCATTGGGGATCAGTATACATCATTACAGTGGAACGCAACATTATGGTTTATAAATGAACACTACCAGTTTAAAGCACAGCAGACCTGTGTAGGGTCAATAACGCCACTTTTAAGTTGCTTCTAAATTCATAAAATGTGTAAGTGTGCCTATGTTTTATTGTGACCTTCAGTCCAGTATTTTATTGGTATTGTGTACTTTGTAACACTAATGTTGTCCCGAAGTACTGAAACATGTTCATGTGTTCCTACCTCACCACATGTTATATGTAGGTGAATTATAACAAGAATGTTATTCTCATTGGTAAAACAAGCATCAAAGCGTGTATACCCGTGATCGGAGAGGCTGGCTTATGCGTACCATTTCATGGTTTTCATTATTCAGATGTCCACTTTTATTTTACTTTAATATTAGGATTGTCTCGTGCCATTTGAACAGGATTTGAAACCAGACTAGGATTGCAGGGTGGCAACTCCCCAGTAATGTTGTTGAAGCTGACACCCTGGGATCCTTCAAGAAGCTGCTTGATGAGATTCTGGGATCAATAAGCTACTAACAACCAAATGAGCAAGATAGGCCGAATGGCCTCCTCTCGTTTGTAAACTTTCTTATGTATCTCCAACTCCCGCTGATGTTACCCGAGAGTCCAGTGCGAAGGGTTTGAAATACTAACAGACTGCAGAAGCAAAATGAGGGCTGTGTTTGATTAGAAATTTGATTTGATTTTACACAAATGTGATACATACAGGTGCTCTTTGTCTGGTTGCAGATTGGATCTGCAGAGGGGACCAGTGGCAGACCCAGTTTTATATTGGAACGAGAGCAGATGGAGTTTAATAGACTGGTTTCATGGTGCAGGTGGATACATGGCAGAATTGGGCTCCTGGTAAGTATTACCAGAAATAACTCCATGTCTGCTGTGTCTTGCTTCCAGCTCTAGACAATTTGTTAGTTTGTTTTTTTTGCAAAGTTTTACAAGGAACCTAACAAACTAAGGGGAGCATGCTGCTGGAGACCCAGTCATGTACAAGTGCTATGAAGTATACTTTCAACCCAGCCCTAATGGCAACGTGTCCGAGGACAGCTTCAGAGACAGGAACAAGAAGGGCAGCACTTTACCATGTTGTAACCCATGGAGATGAGGCAGGTTCGGAAATCTTCAGCATCCATCATACCTGTTCTCTTCTAAGGAGGTGGGGGAGCCACAGACAAGGGGGAATGTACCAACCACAACATAAAGGGAAGATTAGACCATTCAGATGGGGGAGGTGGGGAGGCAGGCAGGTAAAACCAGAGAAAAGGAGGAGAGTCAGAGGGGTTTCGAAAAAGTACAAGAGGATTCAGGAAGGGAAGACGGGAGACAGGAGGGAAAACGTGTGAATGAGGGAGGAAGATGGGAATGATTTATGAATCGAAGCAGGTTTTTAAGGGTACAGAAAGCACCACACAACCATATTTACAAGAGGAAACGTTTAAAGGAAAGCAAATATAAAAAACAGGAAGAAAATAACGAAGGGGAAAAGAATAATTGACAGAACACAAGAAAAGGAAAAAATAATGGTAAGAATGAAAAGAGAAGATACATGAGAATGGAGTACAAGAGGGCAAGAAAGCATCACAAGAAATGCAGGTTTGCGATCGATGAGGGAATGAATGGTATAAAAATGGACACCCAGCCGTACATGGGAGGAAGGGAGGGTCACACGAGAGGGTAAAACAGACAACACGAAAAACAAAAAAAGAAGAGAAGGCAGTTTAATGTGAGTGCCTGGCGCTGCAGTACCTGTGCGTCGTTGGCGATATCGAAGCCCAGGCTGATGAGGCAGGCTTTGAACTCTTCAGCCCCCATCTTCCCGGAGTGATCCTGGCCACGCGGTGCAGTGAAGAGGTGTCGTCGGGTCACGAGGCCAGCATGCAGGGGGGTGCATCATGCAGAGAGGGACAGGGGGACAGGGGCATGCACAAAGGGCAGAGACAACAAAACAAAGTGCACAATCATTAGGCTTGGCACACTGTCAAAGGACATACAAATCTGTGCTGTCATACCATGGTGAGGTCTATTACTGAGTTAATCAATGCCGTGACTAGCAGGAAGGACTGTGTGCATAGTTAATACTTTCTGGTTTAAAACCACCAGTTTCACAATACAATTCAATTCAATTCAATACAATGGTGTATTTTTACTACATTCTTCCAGTGTAGGGCACTATATAGAGTGCAGAAACTAGCTCTGTGAGTAGGGGCTAAATAACATTGGGAAAGCAAAACAGCAATTAAAAAAGAGGGGCAAGTAACCCAAGGCTTGCCTTTGATAGCAAGGTGAGGTTTAGTAGAAACCTAGGCAACAGCAATTTTCAACTGGCTTGTACATACAGGATGCACATTGTGAACAGTTTCCATTTTACACTGGGTGTGTTTTTATTAAAGTGAAGCTTGTGTAAACACTGTGTGTGGAATGGTTTGAATGCTAGCAAGTGGAAATCAGCACAGCCTTGCATAATGCAGTTCTAGAAGGGATTAGCGGACGTGGCCTCCCTTAGCCTCTATGATAGCCCAGCACATTCCTCAGGTTTCTAGGGGACTCTCAAAACTCGGCACTTTTTCATTGTACCTTTGTGAGTTTGGCACAATGTAGAAGTGTCCAAGTGTAAAGCAGTTTACATTTTTTGTAAACAAACTCAATCTCTAATTTGACTGAGCCCGTTATGAAAGCCCTTTCTGCATTCACTCCCTGTGTTGCAGTGAACAGGAGGCTCCTGACATACGTGGTTTTCTATTTGAAGCACAGCGACGGAGTCTCAGGAGGTAAAGGTCCTACTGCCTGCAACACAGGAAGGAAGTGGACCCAGAGTTGTGTGACTTGACTATGCATACTTCACTTACAGGCAATTCTGTGTTGTGAAGTCCTCCTTTTGAAACAAACCAGTACCAAACAGTTGCTTGTGGCTAACAGAAGGCTTACAATTGGAGTGGTGGGGGCTCCCGAGTGGCGCATCCAGTAAAGGCGCTCTGCGTGGAGTGCAGGATGCGCCCTATAGCCTGGAAAGTGCAGGTTCGAATCCAGGCTATATCATTGCCATCCGTGACCGGGGGTTCCTAGGGGATGGCGCACAACTGGCCAAGCGCCGCCCGGGTAGGGAGGGCTTTGGTCGACAGGGCAATCCACGGTTCACTGCACACCAGCGACCCTTGTGGCTGATAGGGCGCCTGCGGGTCTATAGTGGAGCCATTCAGATCTGTGTTGTCCTCCGGCACTATAGGTCTGGTGGCTTCGCTGTGGATCCACAGTGTGAAAAATGACGGATTGGCAGGAACACGTTTCGGAGGACGTGCGTTTCAGCCTCCATTCTGAGTCGCCGGGGGGTTGCAGCCGTGAACCGGGATAAAAATAATAATTGGGCATTCCAAATTGGGGAGAAAACCGGGGTAAAAACCATTGGCGATGACTAAATTAAAAAAATAAAAATTTGGAGAGGTGATAATAGTCCTCTGTAGGTGGTGTATATTTTTTTTCCCATCTTTGAAAAACAAAGTTGTGAATTCCTGAAACAGCCTCTCATCATTTGACAGTTGTTTTTGCCCTTTTTTTATTAAAAGAAGAGCTCTGAGATTGCAGTATGAATGGTAAACACATGAACATCAACACAGGCAAGCACACACTCACACCCCCAATACAAAGCACAGATTATACACACACTTTTAAGGATCAGACACACATGGTGTAGTCCAGTCTCACACATGCTGCTCTCTCAAGGACAGACACACACACACACACTACATGGTACACTAACAGTCCAATCACACATGCTGCTCTCTCTCAAGGACAGACACACACACACTGCTCTCTCTCAAGGACAGACACACACACACACACACACACTGCTCTCTCTCAAGGACAGACACACACACATACACACACTGCTCTCTCTCAAGGACAGACACAGACACACACACACACACAGCTCTCTCTCAAGGACAGACACACACACACACACACTGCTCTCCCTCAAGGACAGACACACACACACTGCTCTCTCTCAAGGACAGACACACACACACTGCTCTCTCTCAAGGACAGACACACACACACACTGCTCTCTCTCAAGGACAGACACACATGGTACAGTCCAATCACACACACTACCCCCTCACCCTGTCGAAGTGGTTGAAAGAGGCTCGGAACTCGTTCATCTGGTCCTGGCTGATGCCCTTGGCGTCTCTGGTCAGGACCTGGTTCTCAATCTCGTTGATGGTCCTGGCGATGGTGGTGAGGAGCTGCTCCCAGCCCACGCGGATATGCTGGGGGTAGACAGAGAGAGAGAGGGGGCTGAGGAGTGCAATATGCGGGACTGTGTGTGTGTCTACATATGTAATTCAGTTATTCTCTCACCTGCATGGTGCAGTTTGTATGCTTACTTAAGCACAGGGCATTTGGAAAAGTCATCATGAGAAGCCTTCCAATTTGAGTGCTGTTACTTTTAAAAATGTACTACAACATTAATGTGGATCAGACTGCAAGTGCACAACATTGATGTGTTTATAGTACAGGAACACACTGCTGCATAAGCACTACAGCTTGACATTGGTTAAATAATAACCATAATTCTACACATTTAAAGTCTAGTTTAGGTCTCCTCCTCACCTCCAAGGTGTAGCGTGTGCTTGCTGAAGCAGAGGGAGGGTGTGTGTGTGTGTGTCTATATATAGACACACACACACACACACAATATTTATATATATATATATATATATATATATATATATATATATATATATATATATATATATACAGTACTGTGCAAAAGTTTTAGGCAGGTGTGAAAAAATGCTGTAAAGTAAGAATGCTTTCAAAAATAGACATGTTAATAGATTATGTTTATCAATTAACTAAATGCAAAGTGAGTGAACAGAAGAAAAATCTAAATCAAATCCATATTTGGTGTGACAACCCTTTGCCTTCAAAACAGCATCAATTCTTCTAGGTACACTTGCACAAAGTCAGGGATTTTGTAGGCATATAGTCAGGTGTATGATTAAACAATTATACCAAACAGGTGCTAATGATCATCAATTCAATATGTAGGTTGAAAAACAATCATTAACTGAAACAGAAACAGCTGTGTAGGAGGAATAAAACTGGGTGAGTAACAGCCAAACTCAGCTAACAAGGTGAGATTGCTGAAGACAGTTTACTGTCAAAAGTCATACACCATGGCAAGACTGAGCACAGCAACAAGACACAAGGTAGTTATACTGCATCAGCAAGGTCTCTCCCAGGCAGAAATTTCAAGGCAGACAGGGGATTCCAGATGTGCTGTCCAAGCTCTTTTGAAGAAGCACAAAAAAACGGGCAACGTTGAGGACCATAGACGCAGTGGTCGGCCAAGGAAACAGCAGATGAAAGACACATCAGATGCAGCAGATGAAAGACACATAATGCTTACTTCCCTTCGCAATCGGAAGATGTCCAGCAGTGCCATCAGCTCAGAATTGGCAGAAAACAGTGGGACCCTGGTACGCCCATCTACTGTCCGGAGAAGTCTGGTCAGAAGTGGCCTTCATGGAAGACTTGCGGCCAAAAAGCCATACCTCCGACGTGGAAACAAGGCCAAGCTACCAAATATGCACAAAAACACAGGAACTGGGGTGTAGAAAAATGGCAGCAGGTGCTCTGGACTGATGAGTCAAAATCTGAAATATTTGGCTGTAGCAGAAGGCAGTTTGTTTGCCGAAGGGCTGGAGAGCGGTACACGAATGAGTGTCTGCAGGCAACAGTGAAGCATGGTGGAGGTTCCTTGCAAGTTTGGGGCTATATTTCTGCAAATGGAGTTGGGGATTTGGTCAGAATTAATGGTCTCCTCAATGCTGAGAAGTACAGGCAGATACTTATCCATCATGCAATACCATCAGGGAGGCATCTGATTGGCCCCAAATTTATTCTGCAGCATGACAACGACCCCAAACATACAGCGAAAGTCATTAAGAACTATCTTCAGCGTAAAGAAGAACAAGGAGTCCTGGAAGTGATGGTATGGCCCCCACAGAGCCCTGATCTCAACATCATCGAGTCTGTCTGGGATTACATGAAGAGAGAGAAGCAACTGAGGCTGCCTTAATCCACAGAAGAACTGTGGTTAGTTCTCCAAGATGTTTGGGCCAACCTACCTGCCAAGTTCCTTCAAAAACTGTGTGCAAGTGTACCTAGAAGAATTGATGCTGTTTTGAAGGCAAAGGGTGGTCACACCAAATATTGATTTGATGTAGATTTTTCTTCTGTTCACTCACTTTGCATTTTGTTAATTGATAAATATAAACTATTAACATGTCTATTTTTGAAAGCATTCTTACTTTATAGCATTTTTTCACACCTGCCTAAAACTTTTGCACAGTACTGTATATATATATATATATTGTATGTATATACCTCCATGGTGTAGTTGGTGTGCTTGTTGTCGAAGATGAGCTCCTCCTGGATGAGCTGGTGGTCCACCTCCAGCTGCTCAATCTTTGGCTTGTAGTTGACGATGCTCTTCTCGTACTGCCGCAGGTGAGTCAGCTGGTCCTCCAGGGTGCCGTGCATCTCGATGGAAATGCGGCCGATTTCCTGCACAAAACAGCAGGGGGCGTCAGACACACAGACAATGAACACGAGTGGACCATCGGTTCAAGAAATGTGCTCTAAAGACGGCACAAAGGTCCATCCGATACAGGTGAGAATTGAATGGAATTTCTGGAAGTCTTTTACAAAGTGTGGTCTTCGGATCTGGAGTTCCTTACATAACAAATGATTTGAGAAAGGTTAAAGAAATCTCTGTTTGCATGCAAGTCTTCCAGGTAGTCCTTCATTTCACCTGCAGAGTGAAATTGCCTCACCCCTTCATGCCTAGGAAGTGAAAGTGTAATAGGCATGCAAGCCGAGTGCTTTCTGTAGTCAAATACCACTACAGTACCAGATACCGTTTCTTTAAAATGACCTGCATAGCAAATGGACGTGCACGACAGTCATGTATGGAATTATGACATTAGCTAGCAAATGTAAAATGACATATTTAAGTGCATCAATTCATCCCACTTGAGGGTTCCAGACTGGGATCCACACACTAAATGGTCCTCTTCTCTCCCACCGTCACTGAAGCACTGGAGTTAAACATGCGTTGATATTTATGAATGGTCTGTAAAAACATTTAAAAAACAAACTCCAGTGCGAGAAGGACGGTAACAATCTGATTGAATACAATGTGTGGAATTGCAGAGGTGCTGCATTATACCCAGCAGAACATGAGGGAAGTTAAGCTTTCATGCAAGGGAGTGATGGTGACCTAACCTGTGCAAGTCGCTCTCGAATCCAATAAACCAAACCTGTGCGAGTCGCTCTCGAATCCAATAAACCAAACCTGTGCGAGTGGCTCTCGAATCCAATAAACCAAACCTGTGCAAGTCGCTCCCGAATCCAATAAACCAAACCTGTGCGAGTGCTCTCGAATCCAATAAACCAAACCTGTGCGAGTCGCCTCAATCCAATAAACCAAACCTGTGCGAAGTCGCTCTCGAATCAATAAACCAAACCTGTGCGAGTGGCTCTCGAATCCAATAAACCAAACCTGTGCGAGTCGCTCTTGAATCCAATAAACCAAATCTGTGAAGTCGCTCTCTAATCCAATAAACAAAACCTGTGTTAACACAAACTATTTTTTTTTAATCTGTTGCATCTTCAACAGCTACATCCTATCCCAGAGGATAGATTCAGTTACATTGTTTACCCTCAGGAGTTTGAGGATGATTTAATTGCGCAACAGCTCCTCTTATTAGATGATGAGTTTTGTACTAAAGCAGGGTCAGCTGTTGTAGGGAAGCGGGAGTTAACAGTTTGAAGAATGGTGAAAGCAGAAAGCATAGAAATACTTGGGAGTGTAATCAGGAAGTGAACATCTTCGGGTCAGTGGCAGCCACAGCAATGTGCTACTGAAGAAACTGCTGAGAAAAACGTTTGGGGAATTACATTTCTTAAATGCCACCTACTTTACTGCAGTAGAAAACCTGCCATTCACTGCTAATGAAAAACAATGGTCTAAATATCTGAAATATGACAAATGTGCTTTCATAATGTCCAAAACACAAACCTGTTGAGTTCATTGCAGTCATCAGCTGCATAGATGAACCATTTCAGCAAAATGAGGCAACAAACATGAGAGTACAAACTAGTACCCCTTTCACACAGGCAGTGATGACGACTCAGAACCGGCACTGATGCGCTATTTTGGTCTGTGTGAATTGCCTATACCGTCCACAGAGCCATCACAACCGTCTCAACTCCTGTGTGAAATGCTATGCCGGTACAGAAAGTCAACATCCCACGTGACTGCATGTATACCAGGCGTGTTGGGTGTGTTTGGTTCCAGAATACATCACCATGTTAGCGTTCCATTACCCAAGTGGAGCGTTCACACGAGCATGCTTTACATACAGCAAATACAATACCAACATCCACCGTATTTTTGCTCTCTGCTTTTGCCTGAAGAGCTGGACTCTTTCTTTTAAATATATTGTATCGCCGCCCTTGCAATAAAAACACATGACCTACATTGTGCCTGAAGCTCCTGCAATGTAACACTTAACATGTTGTTACATTGCACAATATAAATCAACATTAAAAGCAAACAAAATGCAGCCAAATTTACTTGGCAAAACAACGTGCCATTTTGCTTTGTCATTTTGTTTGGTTTCTGTTGCATGAAAACGATCTGTTGACCGACAGGTTTGAAAGTTGAACTTCGCATCACACCTTGCGACAGTATTATACCGGCATGGATTGTGCAATTTCGTGCTGTGTGAATTTTTTCAAACGTCTCTGACGGCTCAGTAGCGGCATGTGTGTGTGAAAGGGGTATAAGTTACTGTTTTAGTTTCACTTTAGTGTTTTAGGAAGTTGGTGCATTTTAAGCAGTTGAATATGGTAGCAACCAACTTGCTCTAAGTGGCACCCATCAATTTTATTTTGCAACCAATTTTTTGGCCCAGAAGCCATTGGCTCCTAAGGCAAAAGTTTATCTGGAGCCGTGCACTTGAGCCTTAAATTTGGGTGTATGTGGACAGAAGAGCAGCACTAAAATGCACGGTCTCTTCCAGTTAGGGTGGTGCCCCCACCCCATCCTCTCACCTCCATCTTGGTCTGTATCCAGGGTCCGATGATGTTGGCCTGGCCTGCAAATTGTTTCGAGCAGCTCGTTGTTCTGCTGCCTGGCATGCTCCTCCATCAGGGCCTGGTCTCTCTGGGGCACCAGCTGCCTGACCTGGAGAGAGCAAGCGCATCAGGGACTCGCTCACAGACACACACACGCTTCAAATTAGAAATGTTGTTTTAAGTAGGATAAAGCACTGAATCGGTGTATGTAAATCATCCTCCGTTTCTGGTAACAGTGAGTTATTTTCACAGATTCACTGTTTGTCATTTATCTCGCTGTTGTTTTTACTTTGCTTTCTGTAATGCTAGGGCGAGTCGTACCTTGTCCCACTTGCCGTTAATCTCCTGGGGTTGATGGTGGTGTAGGGGTTGGTCCCGACCATGTTCACGTGGTAGGTCTGCACGATCTTGGTGATCTCGTTGTGGATGCCCAGGATGGCTTGTCGCTCCTTGTCTGCCTCGGGGAGGTGGCCTTGAACTGCTCGTGAGCCGTGCTCAGCCCCTACACCGTGGAACAAAACCACACACATTAAAACACAGCAGGGACAGTCTATTTCTATACATGTATCACAGCACTGGAGCCTCAAACACCAAGGAGAGAACAGGGCTCCTGTATCAACCTGAACTTCTTATCAATCCTCCTACAGGTTGGACAAACTTTTGGATTAAAGGAATTGTAGCAAACAAAATCTTTAGCACACAGATCCCAAATGTCCAGTTTTGAAGACCTTGTAAAACACTTAGTCAAAGTTTGTATCTCTGTTTCTTTTGGTATTTTTCAGTTTTGGAAGAACAATATGTTACAGCAAACCTACAATGAGCAAAGTTGCCGTTGCACTGTGGACTCCCCTGTCCAGTCTCCTTGTCTGTGTGTTTCTGCAGTACCTGGATCTCCTCTATGGTGTGGACAATGAAGGTGTCCTGCAGGTCCTCCATGGCCCCCTCCATCCAGTTGTTGAAGGCGCCCTCTTGGCGAACTCAAGTACAGCTGGTCGATGGTCTCCAGCAGCTTAGCTGTTCTCTGAAACACAGACAAGCACAAATTCGGACTCAGGCTTTTATTTAAACGAATGTAAGCTCGAAGGGGTCACAATTACATTTCAAACCAAGTCAAGTTGGACAAAGTTTCAGATAATGTCCTAATCAGTGCTGTAAGTGAACAACTTAACATCAATCATAAACTGAACACCTGGCCTGTCAATTAGACTGAATTGTCATCCATAACTGAAAATACTCAATCTGAGGCAAGGCGTCAAATAAATGAGGTCAAGTAGCAAACGTTTCAGCCAATTCCCATAGTGACTGCTGAAGGCATTAGATGAAGTGTTTGCCTGCTTGACTTGTTCTAGTTTATGATGGAGGGTTTCATACTGTGCAGTATGGTGTGTTGACAGATTTCTGTGCATTCCTGCAGCATCTCTGATGCGGATGTTCTGATTTTCAGTGAATGGGGTGTGGTTTCGTACCTCCAGGGCCTCACTGCGTTTCTGTGTTAGAGCTCCCAGGGCGTCCCACTGGTCACAGATGCACTGGCAGCGTGCGTTCACACTGGGGAGTCGTAGTAATCCAGCTCACTGTGAACACAACAGACAGAGTCAGGGACTGACTCGTGGAAACACTGGGGCAGCACTGGGACTCCTCTAAATCTTCCCTCCCTCTCCCTCACTTGAGCTCCTGGGCGATGGCTGCGATCTGCTCCACTCTGTCCTGGTGGCTGCCAGGTCGCTCTCAAAGGCCTCGTGTTTCTTCAGCAAGGCTTTGATCTCTGACAGGAGGCCGTCTCAAAGTCCTTCTCTTGCAGCATCCCCTCCTTGCCTGCGGAGGAGCCAAAGGGCACAGCCGGTACAGACTTTAACCACAAGTTGCAGCAACAGAATAGTGTTACTCAAGTGCAATCACAGCAGACCACCAGTAACCCCCACACCAGTAGCCCTTCTCTTACTGAACCTTTCTGGCCAATATAATAGAGTATGGTCACCAGCAGGGTTGGAGAGTAATGCTATTTCAGTCCTGCGATTACAATATTTACCAGTCTCCTATTTTAACTCATTAATTATGACTTCCTTCCTAGTTAGTCATTTTTTTTCCCCCTCTCACCTTTTTCTTGGTCTGCTTTTTGACAAGATAAAACCATTCCACTGATCTATACAATAAATCAATCAATATATATTTCATCCCACCATCACATTCATTGGGGCATATATGCAAGAAATCTGTAGAACCGATTTGAGAATTGATTCCCCAGGACAACTTGAAGTTAATATCTGAAATTACTGAGGTCTACATAAACAGGAAACCTAAAACCACATGACCATCAGATTAGGGGGTGTAGTCAAGGTCAACACCACAAATGATGATTCTCCATTGTTCTTGCACAATACCCACAACTGAACTTGAACAGAACACAGCAGAATACCAACTCTGAACTTGAACAGAACACAGCTGTAGTAAGTATCTCAATTTGGTCTTCTACATTCAGAAATCTAAATGGTACATAAAATGGCAAATATTCCTCTGGTAGACCATTCTCTGCTCTGTCCAGGCTTTCCTTCCCTCACCTCTCCTCTCCCTCCCTCAGTCCAGGCCTCATTGATTGTGTATGTGTCCCTTACCCATGAGTCCAGGCCTCGTGGATGGCGGCTTTCTGTCTAAATTTCTCAGCCAGGTGGTCGAGTCTCTCGAGTCTGCGGATCTCATTCAGCAGCCACTCCTCGTAGCCCTTCTCTGCATGCTCCAGCCCGCCCCACGCATTGTTGATGTCCTGAGAGAGAGCGAGAGAAGGGGGAAGGTGTGACAGACAGCCTAGATTGAAATTCCTCAGCAAGTTGTGCTGTGGAATGGGCGAGCAGTGTGACAGACAGCCTGACTGCAGGCTGCGAGGCCTCCTCTTACCGAGACCATCCTCCCCTCGGAGGGCATGAAGGCGGGCCGGTTGCTCAGCCTCAGCTTGGTCTGCAGGGTGTTGAAGTTGATCTCCAGTTGGCACTTCTCCTGCACCTTGGGGGGCTTGTGCATGCGCCGGTAGTCACGGAAGTCCTCCAGTTTCTGCTGCATGGCCTGCATGGTGTTCTCTGGGGCACGGTTCTCCAGCCAGGGGACAGTGCGGCGGATCCACTCCAGCAGCTATAGAGATGCAGTGAGACTGGCCATTCATTACTGTACAACACTCAGTGGTGTAATAGGAGGAATACTAATACATGTATTCAAAATGTCTGTCAACTATCTCTCAATGTCTTCACAGTATAGTTCTACTCCTAAAGTAAATAGGTCAATTAAATCACCAAGTATAGTCATGTAGGCAGAGGACAGAATGTACAATATAGTACAGTTAGAAAAATATTAATGGCAGCAAGATTCCTTCTAAAAGTTTACCACAGTAATTATGCAGGGTAGTATTCAGTAAAAAAATAAAAATAAAATCTTATCTCCAGTGAAGACAATGAGAAAAACTAGTCTACGTATTTACAGTATGTGGGATATATGTGGGACCCCAATCTGGACAGTTGCACTCACATCGCTGGCCAGCTTCTCATAGTCCTCCATAAGCTGCTCGTTCTCCTGGTTGACAGCCAGCACCTTGCAGATCCGATTAGCTGCCGTCTCTGCCTGTGAGCGGGACCAACACAGGGTCAGCTACAGCTCAAAGCAATGGCTTTATTAGGCAGTGTTTCACCAACCTTATGGTATATTGTGCCTATGTATGAAACAGGATTATTTCAATAGGCGTGGTAGCAAGTAAGATGAATACATTGAGATTCAACTCCTAACAGCGGTCTAGCTTGACTTAAAGACCAAGATTTGTGAAAATGTTTGACATGTGTGTTGATTGTACAGATGTTGAACCCCCAATGCAGGGTCTCCCTAAAGAAACTGCAAACATTCAAAACATCCTTAACTCTCAGGAGCAGAACTGCTTCTTTGCAAGTCTCTTCATGTGCTCTGCATAGGTTTGGTTATCTGTTAACTATAAAGACTCAACAGTACTATACTCTGACTTGCTGAACTAAAGTTTGTCAGTATTTCCACATGGTTTTGGTTTCCAGACCTTTTTGCTATCCCACCACAACAACCTGCCATTCCACATTCACTTCCTGTGCCAGTGGAAACAGGGCCCAGGGGACCTCGCAGTTTTAGTGAGGCTCAGGTGGGGTCCTTTTACCTGTAACAATTACCTTTGTTGTGGCAAGAAAAATGAGCTAGTGAAAAATAAAACATTGGGAACAAATAAGGGGCTGATACCAAACTGCAAAGCAGCATTCCTGTTGTGGTCTGTTCAAACCTCACCTTACCAGATCATGCCAAGACACAACCCTGTTGTTATTGTCATCCTTCCATAAAAACACAGCACAACACGCTTCTGGAATAGTTAGTGCGACAGGGAAACATGGTGCAACACTGATACTGGCTATACCCACTAGAACACCGGGAGATTTACATTGTGTGCAATACTAGCCTACAGACCAGTGTACCATCACATTGAAATGGCCATCCCTTAAGCATGTGTACTATGTGTACTAAGGCATCCCTCAAGCACGATAATACTGACTATGTGTACTAAGGTATCCATCAAGCATGATAATACTGACTAAGTGTACTAAGGCATCCCTCAAGCATGATAATACAGACTATGTCTACTAAGGCAGCCTATCTGACATTCACTCTGTATCGGTAATTCCTGCTGCTACAGCTGCAGTTACAAAATGAAGCGATGAGCTACATGTAAAAATGCGAGTGTGACATATGTACTGTATATAGGAGACAAGCACCTCCATGCATCCCCAGCTGCTGATATTCAGGATTTCAAGTCCTTTTAATTTTGTAAATCAGGGCTGTCCAGTGGATGGACTGACTGAGCCCCTCAATGACTGTTGATTTAGAAGAGGACCAGCTCAGGCATGGCTCTCTTCATGGGTTTGAAGTGCAATCAGAATGCTGTTGAAACATTCCACAGACGCTGGGTCACTAGCAGTCTTGTTAAACCTAATCTCCCTTTTTAAAAATGCTAGGATTTAGTCAGCTATTGAGTTTCATTAAAGCTGACCTTATTTGATGCTGTTCTTCCTCGTTACTTTATGTATGGCTCTGTAAGAACTCCCTGGGATCCCTTTCTGTGACATGGTTTCAGTTTGTGGTACCTGAGATTCCTGCATGAGATGTTCTGAATGTAGGGCACCTTGCTGTCATCTTGAGCAATGCTTTATATTTAGCTTTTTGCAAGGACGGCCAGATTACAACCTCTATAAATCATCAAATCAAACTAGATTATTAAGAAATTCAATGACATTGCTTTCAATTGTTATGCCTTATTACTATGAAAAAAAATGTATGTATATATATTTATATACACACACTTTTTTTGAAGGATGACTATCGATTTATGGTTTAGTATTTGCATTATGTCTGTCAAGTAATTTTTACTTTGATGGGTGTTCATTTGAGTTTTAGAAGTTAGAGGAAAGACATTTAAAATAGAATCTATGGAAATATTCTATTTCTCAGAACACAATTAAATGAAAGCTTAAATAAGAAAGGCATGTACTTTTCATTAAATATATACAGAAGTTCAATTTCCAATTAAAATTATTAGAACAGCCAATAACTAAAACTACTATGTATAATAAAATCCATTCAGCAGAAACGATTAGAAAGAGTGTGCAGCTTCAAATGTCATTTTCTGAATGTAGTTTTACTGTTCCCTTCACCTTTATGATGTTTGCAATCAGAGGCTTCTTATTGCAATTACTTGAATACTGAAGATGCTCTCATCTGAGCTGGGGCGGCTCCCTTCACTTCAGGTTGCCTGCCATAGATATTGGTAATGTAGCTAGAACAGCTGAAGTGTCTTATAGATGTGATGAGAGCTGGCGTCATCCAGTGATCTGCCACTTTAACTCAAGTTTCCCTTTGATTTGGTGGAAATACACAAGCTGTGCGCAATAGATGGTGCTGCACCAGTATAAAGACAACATGGCAGAGGTCAATGGCAGACAAACAGAACGGAAGAGCCGTGCCTCAACTCACAGTGAAAGCATTCAACATTAGTGTCTGTAAAACAGGAACTGGTCATCATGTGAGCATCATCAATGCTAAAACAGTAACTAAATAAGAGGCGGACATTTGAAGCTATGTCCTCTTCAATGAAAGCGCTTCCTAAAACAGCATCCCAAACACATACAAGAGCTCCCAGTGAGAAGACCAATCTACCAATACAGGCAGTGCAGGAGTAGAGAGGAGCTGAGGGGGCACAGTGCGGACAGAAGCAACCAAACTGCGTGCCAGGCAATAGTGTAGAAGAGAAACACACACACAAGCAGACAGACCCTCCACACTCACATGATAAGAGAGCGTGAGGAGGTCGAGGCTGACCTGAGGTGGGGAGAGTCAGGGAGGAGGGCTCAGAGCTCTATAATACTAGAGGTATAGAGGAAACAGCCACCCTGGTGTCAATTTTAGTTCCATTTGTAACTTACTGTAAAATGTGATCATATAACACACACAGTAGTAGACCGATAGTCATGTAATACAGCAATCTAAAATGTCTTCGACTCATACAGCTTGTAGCACATGGAAATGACATGAATTAGCTATATGGTTTGATTATTCTCATTTAAATATATGCTATACACTATATATATATATATATATATATATATATATATATATATATATATATATATATATATATATATATATATATATATGTGTGAATGCTGTGTATGATACAAGCTGATTTTCTGGTGGGGTGGATATCCACTTGTATTGTACAGCAACCAATACAATATTCAAAACACTGAACCCTGCTGCTCAGTCATGCCATTAGTCTACCTGACTCAGTGTAACACTGATCCCTCTTGCACACCATTTCACAGCTCAGTCATGCCATTAGTCTACCTGACTCAGTGTAACACTGATCCCTCTTGCACACCATTTCACATCCAGGCAGAGAGATTAAATGAAATTGGCCTACATTTTCCCAATGGGCACATTTTTTTACCATAGTATTGTTTCAGCTGTTTTTCCCCTGGTTATACTAAGCATTTACCAGTGGAATGGCTGATCCACATGCGCTGTAATCTCATGTATTCATACAGGGGATCTGTAAGCAACTCTGATATCTCAAACTCAGGTACAGAATGCTTGAAATGTGTGGGGGATGTTTGTGTGTCTCGGTCTCTGTCGTGTGTGTGTCTGAGTTTCTCTCTGTGCCTGTGTGTCTCTGTGTGTACACGTCCATCTCTTTGCATCTGTGCCTGGCTCTGTGTAGCCCTGAGGAAGGGGAACCTTACCTTCTACGCACCTGAGAAGGCGTGGCAGTAACAAGAGACATAGGTCATGAGGGCCTTCTCATCAGCACAGTGTGCAAATAATATCTGTGACCAGGAGGGGAGGAAAATACATAGAGTAATAGTGAGGTCAGAAAGATAGTACAACAACAACAAGCATGGAGGAGGGAGCAGAGGGATGAACCAGCCTTGAGAACAACAAGCATGGAGGAGGAAGCAGAGGGATGAACCAGCCTAGAGAACAACAAGCATGGAGGAGGAAGCAGAGGGATGAAACAGCCTAGAGAACAACAAGCATGGAGGAGGAAGCAGAGGGATGAACCAGCCTAGAGAACAACAAGCATGGAGGAGGGAGCAGAGGGATGAACCAGTCTAGAGAACAACAAGCATGGAGGAGGAAGCAGAGGGATGAACCAGTTTCCAGTCTCCTGGTACAAGTGTCACTGGGGAGGGAGCAGAGGGAGGGTGTCTTACCAACTAGCGAATACCCACCTTGCACAGCATTAAAATAGAAATTAGCATTTAATCCACTCCATATTTTTAAAACCAGTCTGAAGTTGCCACGATTTGTATCATTTATAAATGTAACTATGACATTTAAAACACACATGAACAACTAGTAAATCGCCCAAACTAGTGATAAACTGTCCTTTAGAGAATCAAAGCTCACTAACTTTCACTCTAACAACTCCATGAGGCTTTGGGCAAAGAGGAACACTGTCAGCATTTCCTGATCCTGTATCCAATAAGAATTCAAGTGGGAGTATTTGAACTGCTTGGTTTTGTCATCTGAAAAACAGGCAACACAGTGTGCTTCAGTCTTAACCAAAGCCTTTATCTTGGTTTAAAAATCACTCTAGAATAGATTATTGTTACAATGTTCTCAGAGTAAGAGTTGAGGGAGTGAAATGATTTTGGAAACAAAAACAAACAAATAATAATAAAAAAAATCAGGGATATGCTACACCATTAACCTTAGGGTTGCTCAAACAATAACACAGAGAAGCACATTCAACGTTTTTAACTTTGTTTGACCTCATTGTACATTTGTGTAGACATGTGATGTTAATAAGAGTCAATGCAAGCTCCCTGCTGGATTAATAGAGCTCAGGACATTTGAGAAACCGCTCCATTACTACTGTACTCAGTTGTACACTGGCTGACTGCAAATGCAACATCAAATCAAATGTAATTTATATAATGCCTTTCATACAAAGCACTGTACAATACAAAGCCAAATCACAATAATACATTATATAAGGATCCCAAGGCATGTCACACACACAAATGCCAACAATTACACCATTACATTAAAAAGTCTAATGAAGAATATTTTGAAAAGAGCAGTTAAAAGCAATTGAAAAGAAGAAGTGGTTTTAATTGTAAAAACATAAACCTGCCTGTAAAGGTAAGCGGGGGCAGTGTGGGTTATTGGAAGAAAATAAAACTTTTACCCCAAAAAACACATTGGCAGAAATCCTGCATTTATTTATTGTTTTAATTTAAAAAATGTATGTTGTAATTAAGCACATTCATATAACTGTCTACTTTATTCTCCCTTTTGTTCTATAATGGTACATACTGCTGAAGTCCAAGTTAGCTGGAAATAATTAAAGGTCTAATTAAGCTCATTATTACTTCATTAGACCTTTAATTGTTCTCAACTTCTAAAAGTTGCCGATTTCAAGTTACTTATACAATTGTATCATTAAACTTGAAATCTCCAACTGTTTAAAAGCTGAAAACAATTAAAAGGGTCTAATTAAGCTATGAATAGTTCAATTAAGGGTTCAATTAAGTAATTGAGAGCTCAGTTGGAATGAAAACCAGCAGACACAGGGGGTCCCCAGGACCAGGATTGGGAAACCCTGCATTAAAAGGATGACTGAGCCCTGGTGTGGGTCATGCATGTACATTACGGAATGACTGAGCCCTGGTGTGGGTCATGCATGTACATTCTGAATGACTGAGCCCTGGTCTGGGTCACACATGTACATTATGGGATGACGGAGCCCTGGTCTGGGGAGCATTGCTTTGTCAGGGTCA
The DNA here is from genome assembly GCA_030684275.1 of Acipenser oxyrinchus oxyrinchus. NCBI lineage: Eukaryota > Metazoa > Chordata > Actinopteri > Acipenseriformes > Acipenseridae > Acipenser > Acipenser oxyrinchus. The sequence continues at coordinate 13,334,392 of CM060266.1, forward strand.
TGAGAACTGAAACCATCCTTCGCCCCCAGCTTGGGATCCCCAGGTTCAGATCATTACAATATTTGATCTTGGTGAAATTAACAGCTCTTTTCTCCTTTCCAAAAAAAAGTTCATTAAAAAGAGGATCAAACACTGGAATAACACTGGAATAAAACACTTTAAAAAACATGCCCTGGATTATCCTTTTTTTGTGAAAAAATGTTGCACTCTGGAATGGCTGAAACTGCTATACAATGGGAGTATTTCCTGCCACACAAACTGCAGTATTATTTCTCCCCAATATTGTAACAGCAGTTTTTTTTATTTCAGCTTTGCAATTAGATACCAAAAGATAAGGCATTCTCAGCACTTCAAATCTCGCTCTCTCTCTCTTTCAGAGCACAAAAACCTTTAATACAGCAACTTTGCTTTTTGCTTCATCAACAAAAGACTTTGCCCGAGCAAAACTACTTGCTACTGTATGCAACTTTCTGTCTAAATTCTTAGACTAACTAAGGAAATGATTGCTGTTTCATGCTAAAGACATCATATTACATCCAAATTGTTTAAACCAAAACCAGCGTTTGCATGACATTACTTCTCTTCAAACCCAACAATCTCAAACCTACAGAAGGAATGGGCCCTCAATGAATCCTTCACATCCTCACAGATACTGTACACATGAATATGCACTCCTGCCTAAAGCTTGGTTTGCTGGTTATGGGTGGATGGTGGGGGCAGGGCAGTGAAACTGGAGACTGCTTTTCCCAGTCTAGAGGAAGTAGAACTTTCCCATCATGCAGCTGGCAGAAAGGCCCACTCAGAGAGCCCTGTAGGGAAGGAATTCAGAGCTGGAAGGAGGAACAAGACCATTAGAAAATCAAGAGAGAAATGGAGAGACAGCAAGAAAGAGAGATAGAGAAAGGGGCTGCTGGGAGAGGGCAGAGCATCTTGGATACCTTCTGGGCCGGAGAAGGCGTGGTAGAAGCTGGAGACGTAGGTCATGATGGCCTTCTCATCTGGGCGGACCGTGCCAACGATGTCTGTCAAGAGAAAGGGCGGCAGGTTAAAAGGGGATGATAAGACCCCAATAAGGTACTGAGGAGGAAGTGCTGTAGTTTCAAATGACATGTTTATAGTTATTCTGTTTGTTGTTTCTCCACCACTTTATATGGTGGTCTTTCACCAGAGTTTTGACTTTCTATTATAAATTTGCTCCCCAATTTAGAATCCACCATTACGCTCCTCACTGCAGTAATTCCCCACAGCAGCTCTGCACACAGCTGTGCTGTGACCAGGTGATGCTCCCTGGCTGTATGACTCCGTGGCTGTACAACTCCCCGGCTCTGCACACAGCTGTGCTGTTACCAGGTGCCGCTCCCTGGCTGTATGACTCCCGGCTCTGCACACAGCTGTGCTGTTACCAGGTGATGCTCCCCTGGCTGTATGACTCCCCGGCTCTGCACACAGCTGTGCTGTTACCAGGTGACGCTCCCCTGGCTGTATGACTCCCTGGCTCTGCACACAGCTGTGCTGTTAGCAGGTGAGCGACTCGGGGCCAAGGAGCTGCTCCTCTGTTCTAATTGTCAAGTGTCTTTTTAGAAGAGCGGCGTCGGGTCACAGGAGATTGGTAGATACCACCATTACTGCACATGAGCGAATTTCTCCATTTAAAAGGGAGGGTTCATTGGGAAATTAATGAAGACTGCAGAACCAAAGCTGTTAGTTATTTTCAAAACCAAAAAATCATTCAAAATTACTATTTGAATACAACAAGTATAAATCAACAAGTATAATAAACCCACATAAAAACGCTTTGTATAACCAGATGAAAACCACAGGAAAGCTGCAAAATGACAAATATCCAGTGGTAAGCTTGAGGTATAAGAAAAAGCAGATTGGGTGCTGGGGGTTCTCATTTAGATCTGGAATAGCTATGTGGTTGAAAACAGGAACACATTATTGCCAGTATGACAAACACTTAAATAAACTCTTAAAAACCAAAAACAATATCATTCCTATCATATTGTGCATGTCTGCAAATAAGCTGCAGACTGGGTGTTAATATATACAGAAAAAAACATGAACTGCATTCTGGGTGATTAGAAAATCAGAAAGTTTACAAACGAGATGAGGCCATTCGGCCCATCTTGCTCGTTTGGTTGTTAGTAACTTATTGATCCCAGAATCTCATCAAGCAGCTTCTTGAAGGATCCCAGGGTGTCAGCTTCAACAACATTACCAGGGAGTTGGTTCCAGACCCTCACAATTCTCTGTGTAAAAAAGTGCCTCCTATCTTCTGTTCTGAATGCCCCTTTATCTAATCTCCATTTGTAACCCCTGGTCCTTGTTTCTTTTTTCAGGTCAAAAAAGTCCCCTGGCTCGACATTGTCTATACCTTTTAGGATTTTGAATGCTTGAATCAGATCACCGTGTAGTCTTCTTTGTTCAAGACTGAATAGATTCAATTCTTTTAGCCTGTCTGCATACGACATGCCTTTTAAACCCGGGGTAATTCTGGTTGCTCTTCTTTGCACTCTTTCTACAGCAGCAATATCCTTTTTGTAATGAGTTGACCAGAACTGAACACAATATTCTAGATGAGGTCTTACTAATGCATTGTAAAGTTTTAACATTACTTCCCTTGATTTAATTTCACTATATATCCGAGCATCCTGTTGGCCTTTTTTTAAAGCTTCCCCACATTGTATAGATGAAGGCATTTGAGTCATTTATTTCATTTTAAACCATTTGAATGCCAAACCATAACAAAACATAGAATAACAGTGCATATACACAGAGCAAAAAAGTGGACGGGCAAAATACATAGTTGTCGTCCGCCCCACCCCCGGACTGGAGTTTTGTACCAGTAACGACGACTGAATTTCTCCAGTGACTAAAGTTTATTGTAAAGGCAGGGAAAACCCTGGTCACTCTCTTACCCTCAGCATCCAACATCTTAGGAATGTCCAGGTACTTCTCAGCAACATCGAAGGCTGTGTTCAGGTTGGTCATGGGGTCATCCTGGAGAGATCCAGCAGAGATCACAACTACGTTAACTTTTGTTTTTTCATTTAAGATTTTCTTGAAATTTGAAAAGCAACTAGGTACAGGTGTGGAATATCACAGTTATCTTTACCAATGCATTGATTCAATAGCCTTGTTCTACTGCAGGGGTTCAATAGCATTTCTCCGTTTCATTCATTACATTCTGTTGACTTTAAAAGTTTGAATTTCAAAGCGCCCTGTGGTCTCAAAACATGTTTTCCCTCTACGTACAGAGTGTTTCAGTGGATGCAAGCAATAGCAATAGTTCTATGTAATATTTCTTACATCCACTGGGGGCAGAGTGTTGCAGGGGACAGGTTAATAGTTAAGCTCTGGCTTACCAGAAGACCTTGGAGAGAAGGCATGTTTGCAAGTTATATCTCCAGGGTTTTAATATGTGCTTTTAAGGCCATGCTTTAGCACACTATATTAACAACCAAACAACTGAACAGTTGGTCTGATGCTTTTTCAGTGGTCACTTTTGCTTAAATGTTTACAGCTAACTTACTGGTTTATTTTTTGTTCATGGTTAGTTCACAATGAATCACAATCTATTCTTGTGAACTATTCAATGCTGTTATCATTAAAACTAATGTTGAACAAATAAACCTATGCCACTGCTATGATTGCTAGGGATGTTACAAGCTAGAATCACAGTTAATAAAACTAAAAAGTGCCCATAAAATACAGTTCTAGAGATTCTCATGAAAGAAAAAGTTACACCAACTAAAAACAAAACAAAACAAACACACCACCACAACAACACAACATTGAAAACTGAGAATTAATAAGATCAGCAGTTAAGTCAGGTATCAAGGACAGGCCCTGCTAGAGGGGTCAGGTATCAAGGAAAGGCCCTGCTAGAGGGGTCAGGTATCAAGGACAGGCCCTGCTAGAATGGCTCAGATTGCAATCTGCCCGAGCCGCTCCTTCTGCCAGTTTAAGACAGCAACTTGAAACAATGAAAATATGGGTTTGCCGTTTGAAAATCTTTGGGAGGGACAATGACCGAGGCTAATGTGAACTCTGATCTGCTGAGTCCCACACTTCAATGTGAAGTAGGTGGAGTCGACAGTTGAAATATCATATGATTCTAAAACACAGGAAGCAACACATGGCACAGGCCTGAAAGGAAGATGCTAGCCAAATTGTACTTTTAAATATTTGCGCCAACATGTGCACATGTGGAACGGATGAGCAGGACTGGGGAGAGCTCTAGAATGATTCTTACATAGAACCCCTTTAACATTGCCATTGTTCTTGGCAGTTCTGCCTTCAAGTCAGTAGCTGTTCTGTGTTATATTTGTGATTCCTTCCCAGCACACCTCTATGAAAGATGCTGCTTTTCCCTGTGGATTCAGATCAGCACACAAACCTGTTATTAAACTGTAGTGTTAAGGGAGGGAGGGAGAGTCGGCATGCAACGGCCTGTGAGAGCACTTGCACTCAGAGGGAAAGAAACTCTGAGCACAGCTGGGACGGATTCATATTAGGACAGGAATGAAATGAAATATAAACAAATGTACATTCCCCATCAGTGATGTCAATCTAGAATTCAAGCTCTCGGTGTGACGAGATCTCCAGCACCCCCAGTATGTACATGGATGAGTGACATGCTTGGCAGCCAGTGACATGCTTTGAAACTGAAGACAGCTGAGGAGAAATTATCTAGGAAGTGAAACAGTAACAGACTACCTGAAAGTAAGGCATGTAAAACAGAGAGCTTTCTGCCTCCCCACCGGGTTATTTTTTCTTTAATGAAAATACTGGGCTGTGTCTTTCAAAACTGCATGTGAGATATTTGAGTGAGGCATGGAATTATTGAAGCAGCAAGCACCAGTTTAAGAAGCTGCTCACTGGTATCCTCCTCTATATGGGCAGGTGAACAGAAGACAGACACCAGATTCAGGTAAAGCTCTCCAGGTCTGGGTCCTGGCCCTTACCTTGCAGTTTGCCGTAGTCTATGAGCTCTGGGCGGTGTCTGTGAATGAGAGCCAGAATCCCAGGCCATCCTTCCAGCTGGGGGCAGAGAGAGAGAGATAGAGAATTGAAAGACTTGAGACAACAAGGATTCTGTTTACTGCAAATACAAATCAAGTCCTTGAGACTGGGAAGATGAACATCAAATCAATTCACAGAAAGATGCACCTCACTCTCACCCAGCAGTATCACCACAGCACCTCCTAGTGGATGAGGCATCTTTTACTTCCCTAGAAACCCAGATCAATATTTTTCAACTTTACCAAAACTAACCCTACTTGGCATAAGAGTTTTTATTAAATCAATGGTTATCCCTAGACAGTTTTAGACCTAAATTTGTTCCCAAACATTTTATTTTTTCACTTTTAGTTTAATTTTGTAGGAAGCCATGGATATGTTACCCCACAGTAGGCTCTTCAAGTTTGTGGGAATGTCTTCCTAAAGAGATAAGAAAATGCCCCCTTGAGTGTGCTATGCCACACACTTGCATTAACAGGCTGACACTCACCCACCCCACAGACAAACACACACACACAACCCCCACACGTAGACAGACAACCCCCCACGCAGACACACACACACAAACAACCCCCCACACACACAAACAACCCCCACACACACACACACACACACACAACCCCCACCACCCCACACACACACACACACAACCCCCACCACCCCACACACACGAGACAGACAACCCCCACCACCCCACACAAACATGCAGACACACAACAGCCCCCACCACCCCACACACACAGACAAACAGCACCCCACCACCCCACACACAAAGACAGACAGCCCCCACCCCCACACAAACATGCAGACACACAACAGTCCCCACCACCACACACACACACAGACAAACAGCCCCCCACCACCCCACCCTCCCACACAAACAGACAGCCCCCCACCCCCACACACAAACAGACAGCCCCCACCACCACCACACCCCAACAGACAGCCCCCACCCCCACACAAACAGACAGCCCCCACCCCACCCCCACACAAACAGACAGCCCCCACCACCCCACCCCACAAACAGACAGCCCCCACCCCCACACACAAACAGACAGCCCCCACCCCCACACAAACAGACAGCCCCCACCCCACCCCCACACAAACAGACAGCCCCCCACCACCCCACCCCACAAACAGACAGCCCCCACCACCCCCACACAAACATGCAGACACACAACAGCCCCCACCACCCCACCCCCAACACAAACAGACAGCCCCCACCACCCCACACACAAACATGCAGACACACAACAGCCCCCACCCCCACCCCCACACAAACAGACAGCCCCCACCACCCCCACACAAACATGCAGACACACAACAGCCCCCACCACCCCACCCCCACCCCCCACACAAACAGACAGCCCCCACCACCCCCACACAAACATGCAGACACACAGACAGCCCCCACCACCCCACCCCCACACAAACAGACAACAGCCCCCACCACCCCACACAAACAGACAACAGCCCCCCACCACCCCACACAAACAGACAGCCCCCACCACCCCACAGAAACATGCAGACACACAACAGCCCCCACCCCCCACCCCCACACAAACAGACAACAGCCCCCACCACCCCACACAAACAGACAACAGCCCCCACCACCCCACCCCCACACAAACAGACAACAGCCCCCCACCACCCCCACACAAACAGACAACAGCCCCCACCACCCCACCCCCACACAAACAGACAACAGCCCCCACCCCCACACAAACAGACAACAGCCCCCACCCCCACACAAACATGCAGACACACAACAGCCCCCACCACCCCACCCACACACGTGACAGACAACCCCTGCCCCCAAAAACACGCAGACAGATAGACACACAGTCACACTTGGCTGGCATTAATAAAGCATACGGTTACTGTGGCCCTTTTACCTTATATGGAAGTTCTGTATGTTGACATTCTTGTAGGGCTGGTCTTTCGCTGGCACCACAGCAGCAGGCCTTCTTTGGCTGAGGTCTCTGGGTGGAGAGGGAAAGAGGACTGGGTGAGACCAAATTAAGAGCAACAAACCACAGCTAGATCAATTAACAGTAATGCACAAAGGTTCACGGTTTACATAAATCTGGAAAAACAGATGGAAAATGTTACACTCCCTCCCCAACATGCTCTCCATTCTCATCAAGTTCACGTCTTTACAAAACGTAGTCTTTATTTAGCCGATAGCTAATCTGTAGACACGTGATCTCTCATTCAGAACCACAAGATATAACCCACGATTCTATGTATATCAATATCAATGTGGATCTGCGACTGTCTTGCGTGTGGGGTGCTCCGCGTGTATAGTCAGCCAGAAGAAAAGCCAGCTACAGTTATATCTGTTACACAAAACAGTGAACATGCACACAGACAGACAGAGATTTGGTCACAATGTCAGATACCTCAAAAATGTCTAAATCCAATCCAGTATAGTAGTGCAGTACTGGTGGACTGTTCCACTCCAGGGCTATTTGGTTAAATTTAAAAGGTTAAATAGATATAGTGTAGCACAGTGTGTGTACAGCATCATGAATTCAGGAGGGCGACTTTCACTATGGACAGAACACAGTAATGAACTGGAGATATCCACTGGAGAGACAGGTTCTTAATCTGTCACTCTTGTTTTGGTGATATCTCCTATACTGGCATGTGAATTTCTGAATTTCAAAACGGGAGGCTTGTTGTCAATTCAATAAAGGACCAAAACAGCATTAGTTATTTTTCAGAAATAAGCCTTTGTAAACAGGGTAGTGAAGGTAAAGTTAGCCACTATGATTAAATGATAATAGATAATAACAAAAGAGTCTATTATATGAATGAATTTAATGGTAGGTCATAAAAGTGTTATTAAAACAATGTGATGTATGTCTGTAGGTTAATAAAGATTCAGACAACATTTAAGTTTAAAACAGCTTTCTAGATTTTACAATTTTATGGTTAACCAATTTAAAACAACAGCAGCACTATGTTCAATGATTAACGCTCAGATAGAACATGCCAGTAGACTGCAGCAGGAACTAGAGTCCTGGAAATATTTAGCATTTCTTGTACAATATCGAGAACAGGTTCATAACGGAGTAAAAACATTACATAATGGAATTGATAATAATAATAATAATAATAATAATAATAATAATAATAATAATAATAATAATAATAATGTACACTTTTAAACTTGTTAACTGATGAACACAAAGAAAAAAAGAAAGAAAAAGAAATGGTCTAGTCTGTGAGACCTCCTCCATTTCAACCTAAATCTGTATGTTTTAATAGCAGCACTCTTTAGAGCACCTAGTACTGTGCCTCCACAACTGCAGCACATCCACACGTATGCATCAGAGAGCCATTGCATCATACAGCTTACAACCTCTCATCAAGAACACATCACCCTATTTACAAAATGTCTTTTCAAGGACCTTCACTTAAAAATGTCTTTCTGCAACTAAAAGCTGTCTCAGTCCATTACAGGGATTACATGGAATGAAGCTGCTTCCCGATTGACCTCAGGCAGCTTTATACTGGGCTCTGCAGTCCTGACAGCAGGTATGGGTCTGTGTTTCCTACAGCAGAACTACCATCTCCATCCAGCAGAGTCTTTGCCCGATTTCAAGGACTTCGTCAAAAGAGCTAGCAGCCTACGAATGAGCACGAGAAATTTTTTACAAAAGAAACACAAATAGTGCGCATACCGGGACCCATCTGAAAACAGAGCGCGTGCCGGGACCCATCTGAAAATAGAGCGTGTGCCGGGCCCCATCTGAAAACAGAGCGCATGCCGGGACCCATCTGAAAACAGAGCCCATCTGAAAATAGAGCGCGTGCCGGGCCCCATCTGAAAATAGAGCGCGTGCCGGGCCCCATCTGAAAACAGAGCGCGTGCCGGGACCCATCTGAAAACAGAGCCCATCTGAAAATAGAGCGCGTGCCGGGCCCCATCTGAAAATAGAGCGCGTGCCGGGCCCCATCTGAAAACAGAGCGCGTGCCGGGCCCCATCTGAAAACAGAGCCCATCTGAAAATAGAGCGCGTGCCGGGCCCCATCTGAAAATAGAGCGCGTGCCGGGCCCCATCTGAAAACAGAGCGCGTGCCAGGCCCCATCTGAAAACAGAGCGCGTGCCGGGCCCATCTGAAAACAGAGCGCGTGCCGGGCCCATCTGAATGCTTTCCTGTTGTTCTGAATGCCAGTCCGCGCCCACTATCACCGACTGTCATCAGCTCAGCTGGGCCCAAACCACTCTTAAACTGAAAAGGGGCCAAACCTGTGGTACAATGAACAGGTGAATGATTTATTACAGCATTTAGTGTCTGGAAAACAAAACAAGCCCCAGATGGTGCCCCTTGATTGTGCAGTAACTTGGGTTATGTTCTGAAGCAGAGATATTGGAAAGCTAGGGAGAATCAGACCTACCCTCGACGGAGATGTCCTGAATAGCTTAAGCGGAGGATGATGGTCCAGATCATTCCCAGGGTCATCTTCGCATTGCCATCCACGCATCTCTGTGGACACACAGGCAGGCATTCAGAAAGGGGAGCCCCGCTTCTTCTATTGTATTGATCACATTCTTACACTGATTTGCACCCATTCACAATTCCATCAATGTGGTTTACAATGCATCAAGATACAAACTGAGGAAACACGCTGGGAAAAAAAGGAATGCAACATCCTAATAAGAAAGAGAACATTTTCAGGGAACTTAGTAAAATCCAATGCGGTTTTATTTGTATTTTTACAGTGTAAATGTTTCACCCTCCCGGTTCTGCATGGATTCATCTGCCCCATCCAAACTCACTTTGCATAAAGAGATGCATTCAGCCCCATTCCCGCTTGTGCTCTGTCAGAGCCATGCCTGCTTTCACTGCCTCTGCAGAGCTGCAGCACAGAGAGACAATTCAGTACAACCGCTGTTAAAGAGGACAGCTGAGAACTGGGTTGGGAAAAGAGCGGATTTATCTATCTCAATTATAAATCATATAGCCGATTACACAATAACTGTATCAGCTATATACAACAACTGACTGGGGCAAGAGATGAATCAACCCTGACCCCCCACTCCCACATATCTACCCTCCACTCTCACACACCTTAACAAACAAACACAGCTCCCCTCCACTTTCACACACAGCATGGGCCTCACAAACACCCACACACAAGCATAGACACAGCCATCACAGTGCCTGCTTGGTCCCTTCTAAAGTAAAGTAAGACCTGAGGGTAGTAGACAGCAGTTCACACAGAGTGGAGAGGGGATGGAATGGGCTATCTAGTCATGTTGCTGATGTAGAATCACATGCATCATTGAAGACCTCATCACCTCCATATGTTTAGATGAATGTAGCCACTGCTGTGTGCTGAACCCCTGTGGTTGGTACAAGGATTACACAGGAAGTTTATTTCTCACCTTCAGCCCCGATGGACACCAGCCTCACCCCTTTACTGGCAATGTAGTCCAGGGCCTTGTTCACATTGGAGATCTTGTGAACCCAAGATCTTCCCTCGCTCTGGCTTAGAGCGAGAGAGAGAGAGAGAGAGAGAGAGAGAGAGAGAGAGAGAGAGAGAGAGAGAGAGAGAGAGAGAGAGAGAGAGAGAGAAAATTAGTCAACTAAACTATTTTGCTTTTCAATCAGATTTTAATCTTCAAACTAAAAGTACTGCTATGGGTGCTTCGTTAGCCCCTAATTATGCAAATCTATATGTTGGATATTTGGAAGAATGATTAATTTTGAATCCCAAGATTAACCATTTCTTAAAACATATAGGGACTTGGAAGAGATACACTGATGATGTTTTTGTTTTATGGAAAGGTAATGTTCAGGAGCTTGAACATTTCACCACTTCCTGAATTCTTGTAATGAACATCTCAAATTTACATCTCAATTTGATCATAAATGTATTCACTTTCTGGATTTGTGGATTGTCACAGATGGGAATTGCTTGTACACTAATCTTTATTGTAAACCTACTGATTGTAACACACTGTTAAGGGCAGACAGTTGCCATTCCTTACCTTTAAAGAATAGTTTACCATACAGTCAATTTTGTAGGATCAAACACAATTCCAAAACGGGAGTCTGACTTTGAAAAACACATCTGATATGAGGGTCAGATTTGAAAATAGAGGATATAAAACCAAGTGCATCAATGCTGCTGTGTCTAAAATGTCTTGAAAATCCTGGAGATGCTATTTGACGTTAAAACCAAATCAGATCCAGTCACGCTGATTACTAAATATTCCAAATGTTGAGAAAAATAGAAGGTATAATCAATAGACACTGGCATATTTTACAATCTGATCTTACAATATCAAAATCATTTTGGACCCTCCCGCCTAACTTTTAGACAAGGGCGTAATTTAAGAGATACCCTAATTAGGGCACATTTACCCCTGCATCAAAACAGACACTTCTGTCCCCCTATCAGATGGGAATTACAAATGTGGCTCTTGTGCTCAATGTAACAGCACATTTCAGTCACAGTTCTTTGCACATCCACTTACTGGTAAAGTCATTCCTATAAAAGGAGCAATAGCATGTAAAACGACTGTAATCTATATGATATCTTGTTCATGCGTAAAGCATACATTGCAAAACTTTATGCCTTCTTAAATCCAGAACGGCTGAACAATGTAGTACTATTAGATGTCACTTTACAGAGGCAACATCCTAGCTCCTCTCTTCGCTACTTAGGAATTGAAAAGGTTAAATTTGAGGTGATAAATGTGCTTTTACAAAGAGAATTGTTTTGGATTGATTTTTGAGAACATTAACCCCCCATGGTATGAATGTGGAATTTGACTTGAAGTGCTTCTTGTGAAAACTATATAAAACATCTGTTACTCGATTTTAAATTGTTTACTTTATACTCAGATAGAACAATTGAACTATGTAGCTTAAATCATGAGACATTAATTGGCAATTGACTTGATCTAAAAAATGTTTCATATGATTATATAGATTTGCATTTTTGTTCGAGTAATGTGCCTCCTAAACAATTGTATATTTCTTTAGAATACTTCTATATTGTCTATACTTTTGTACAGCAACTATATAGTAATTGATAAGCTTCTTGTGAAAATTGTACACATTAGTTTATTTCTCAATTTAAAATTGGTTTTGTCAAACTATTAGAACAATTTAGCTATGTAACTCTAAATTGGTAATTGACTTTGTTACTCTTCCTTGATTAATCTCATACTAATGATTGAATTTTCATGTGAATGCAATGACTTCTCTTCACCTGTGATTTTTACTTGAACCTTTTAAATAGATCTGTTTTGTACACACTTTTACCCTGATGAAGACACTCGGTTGGCTAAATGTCGGCTTTTCTTTTGCTTTTAATCAATTATTTCTGGATTGCAATCGAGTGTGCGGTTATCATCTTTTCTTTTTGAAATGACTCATTTTCATTAACCTGCACCTCACCAATTTGACTGGCATGCACCTCCTTTTTGTTATCAGTGACTTAAACCTGCTCAACAAAACCTCTGCATGGTCTCTACTAACCCATTTACCTGCCTCTCCATTGCTTGACGAGAAGCTTCCTCTGCATGGTCTCTACTAACCCATTTACCTGCCCTCTCCATCGCCTGACGTGAAGCTTCCTCTGCATGGTCTCTACTAACCCATTTACCTGCCCTCTCCATTGCCTGACGAGAAACTTCTACTTGGAGTTTATTTTTCAAAGCACTGGAATGACTCAATGTAAAGCTTTTGTAACAGCGACCGCAAACGTTACAGTTGCATAGAGACTGCAGACCACAATCATTATTAAACTCCAGCCATGGGTAAATCTTGGACAGACAGACAGACAGATAGATGAGGGGCGGGGTACCTGATATGACCTCCAGCAGCAACATGAGTTTGAGGCCATCCCTGAAGTCCTCCTCAATGTTCTCGATCTGAGTCCCAGCTTTCCTCAGGTGAGAGTTACACCAGGCTGTAAACGTCTGCAACACAAGCACACCACGATCAGACAGTCTGCAACACAAGCACACATCCACCACGATCAGACAGGCTGCAACACAAGCACACATCCACCACGATCAGACAGGCTGCAACATAAGCACACATCCACCACTCAGGCTGCAACACAAGCACACATCCACCACCGAGACAGGCTTCAACACAAGCACACCTCCACCATGATCAGACAGGCTGCTCTGGGACATGGTCTGTCTCTCAGACAACAAGAGAAGCATTGCCAATAACAAGTCATTTAAAATATACTGTAAATACACAATTACAGTATAATGAAAAGGGTTATCATGACCTACACCCCACTTTGCATATAAAACCATCCCTAGATTCTGATTCTCTAATGCTCGGTTTTCACTAGCCACTTTTTTTCTTATGTAAGCAAAGCTTAAGGATTAGATTAAGGACAGTAACTGCAGTGGAAGCACTCACAAGGAGTGCAAGGGAGCAGTAACATAGAAAAGATGAACAGCAGCTGACCTCTAAAAACAGGGCGACTGTCAAATAAAAACAGGGCGACTGTCAAATAAAAACAGGGCGACTGTCAAATAAAAACAGGGCGACTATCTGAGCCACGCCAAGATTGATCCTTCTAATAAACAGGGAGACTGTCTAATAAAAACAGGTCGACTACCTGAGCCACACCAAGTTTGATCCTTCTAATAACGTCTGCTAAGAAAAATAAATAATAATAATAAAACAGGGGGACTAAGCCACGGCGAGTTTGATCACACCATTTCTGAATCAGCTGGTAGTGGACTGTTCATTGTGAATTTGGCACAATCTTGAAGCGTGGTAAGTGGAAACAGTTCCCATATCTGTACGTGTCGAAGCCCCAGCAGCTTGTACTGAAGTGTGTGCTTGACAAGCTTCATCACACTGGACTAATGCGCTGCTCTGGCTACACAGAAAAAAGTGAAAAGTGTCACATTCTATATCTCCGTGGCCAGGAATAGAAATCCCCGCAAGGCAGTTAGAGCTATTTTTGGCTGTGTATTTATTTAAATATGCTTTTTTCCTGGAACTGTCATCCCTTCTCTCCTCCCCTCTTTTCCGACTCTCTGTGCCAGACCACAGACACACAGCTATGTGGGCAGGGGCCAATCAAAATCAGCCCCTAATTATATTTATATATATATATATATATATTATATATATATATATACACACACACACACTAATTGTGCCCAATTATTTTACCCCAAGTTTCTACCCAATTTGTAATGTCCAATAATGTTTTCCCTCACCACAGCAATTCCCCACACAGCTCAGGAGAACTGAAGGTTCAGTGAAGCGTCCTCAGATCCCACGATCGATCCAGCTTTCTCTTTTACACCCAGGAACTCGAGAGCGAATTCAGTGAGCTACCCGACCGCTGGAGGACAAAGGCCAGACTGCAGGTGTCTGCCATTGAACTCACTGGGCACCTTGCAGGCAGGGTTCGCTGTAACATGATGAGGAGAAACAAACAGTCCGACGGTTTTGCCTTCCTAACCCACGCAGCCAGGATGTGAATCTGCACTGTAGGACTCGCCCTGCACACCATGCGGCTGCGATTTTACCAGATCAGCCCTTAGTTTCAGACCCATAAGGGCTCACACAGTAATGGGGGCTTAGACTAGCACTGTATACCAGTGTGTGAGTCACACAGTGAAATAGACAGGGGGGGCACTGTATATCAGTACTACATGCTGGTACGATAAACGGTATCAACTAGTTCTACATGGTTACCACAGGCGACCAGAAGAATTCAGAAAAATTAATTCAGGAAAAATGTAATAAAATGGGTGTGTAAATATCTGAAGGAAACCATGGCATTTCTCTTCCTTTCTGCAGTGAGCTGCCCTCTCCCAGTTTCACAATCAACTGGACTCCCAAATCACTTCCTGCTGCACCGCCAGCTCCTCTCAAAAACTGTCCAGTGTCCAAGGGCTGCCCCTCACCCTCCCTCACACACACACACACACACACACAGGGAAGATCTCTCCTCTCCTCCTCTTTCACACACTCACACACACACACACACACACACACACACACACACACACACACACACACAGGGAAGATCTCTCCTCTCCTCCCCTTCCACACACACACACACACACACGGGAAGATCTCTCCTCTCCTCCTTCCACACACACACACACACACACACACACACACAGGAAGATCTCTCCTCTCCTCCCCTTCCACACACACACACACACACACACACACACACTAGGAAGATCTCTCCTTTCCTCCCCTTCCACACACACACACACTGGGAAGATCTCTCCTCTCCTCCTCTTCCACACACACACACACACACACACACACACAGGGAAGATCTCTCCTCTCCTCCCCTTCCACACACACACACACACACACAGGGAAGATCTCTCTCTCCTCCCCTTCCACACACACACACACACACACACACACACACACACACTGGGAAGATCTCTCCTCCTCCTCCGCCTCACACACACACACACACTAGGAAGATCTCTCCTCTCCTCCCCTTCCACACACACACTAGGGAAGATCTCTCCTCTCCTCCCCTTCACACACACACACACACACACAGGGAAGATCTCTCCTCTCCTCCCCTTCCACACACACACACACACACACACTAGGAAGATCTCTCCTTTCCTCCCCTTCCACACACACACACACACACACTGAGAAGATCTCTCTCCTCCTCCTCCACACCCACACACCCACACACACACACACTAGGAAGATCTCTCCTCTCCTCACCTTCCACACACACACTAGGAAGATATCTCCCTCCTCCCCTTCCACACACACACACACACCCCCACACTAGGAAGATCTCTCCTCTCCTCCCCTTCCACACACACACTAGGAAGATCTCTCCTCTCCTCCCCTTCCACACACACACACTAGGAAGATCTCTCCTCTCCTCCCCTTCCACACACACACACACACACACACACACACACACACACACTGGGAAGATCTCTCCTCTCCCTCCCCTTCCCACACACACACACACACACACAAGATCTCTCCTTTCCTCCCCTTCCACATCTCACACACACACACACACGGAAGATCTCTCCTCCCTCCCCTTCCACACACACACACTAGGAAGATCTCTCTCTCCTCCCCTTCCACACACACACACTGGGAAGAACTCTCCTCCCTTCCACACACACACACACACACAGGGAAGATCTCTCCTCCCTTCCACACACACACACACACACTAGGGAAGATCTCCTCTCCTCCCTTCCACACACACACACACACACACACACACACACAGGGAAGATCTCTCCTCTCCTCCCCTTCCACACACACACACAGGGAAGATCTCTCCTCTCCTCCCCTTCCACACACACACACGGAAGATCTCTCCTCTCCTCCCCTTCCACACACACACACAGGAAGACCTCTCCTCTCCTCTCCTCCCCTTCCACACACACTAGGAAGATCTCTCCTCCCTCCCACATCAGACACACTCGGGAAGAAGGCAGCCAGATATCTGACAAAGGAAAGCAGCTTTCAGGAGTCAGGCCAATTTTTACTATATTACAGCTTTGAAACTGGGCCCAGACATTGTTTTATAACTTTCAAATGTGCATCTTTGTGAAGCCCGCAGTCACGGCACTGCCCCAGACTCCTCCTCTTTGTGAAGCCCGCAGTCACGGCACTGCCCCAGACTACGCCTACAAATCAATCCCTGTTTTATTTAAAGTATATGCACTATAGGGTAATAACGCCCCTATATAAGAACACAAAGAAAAGAAAGTAAAAATGAGAGGAGGCCATTTGGCCCATCTTGCTCGTTTGGTTGTTAGTAGCTTATTGATCCCAGAATCTCATCAAGCAGCTTCTTGAAGGATCCCAGGGTGTCAGCTTCAACAACATTACTGGGGAGTTGGTTCTGGTTCCAGACCCTCACAATTCTCTGTGTAAAAAGTGCCTCCTATTTTCTGTTCTGAATGCCCTTTATCTAATCTCCATTTGTGACCGGTATATCATGATACCAAAATCCTACGATACCCAATATCGGGGTAAAATAAAGATCAAAGTATCATGGTTTTTCGATATCAGTACTGAGTTTTTTAAGCCTTTAAAACTAAAAACTAAATTGTGTGCTTTAAAAACAAACAATCTGAACAAAGCCGACTCATTTCTGCTTTTTCCTTGCGCTTTCTGAGAATGCAGCAGTCATGGCGAATGCCGGACAGAGAAGCTTGGTGTGAAACTATGTTGGATTTCAGCCAGATGATAACAGCAATCTGATTGAACGGACAGTCAATATGTCAGAAGTGTTTTAAAATAAGTAAAACAAATAGGAGGAAACCCCACCAATTTATTGAAACGTCTTTCAGATCGCCACCACGATCTCTTTGCTGAAGTTTACTTTGGCTGTAGTTTCTTCTGTTCTTTTGGTTTAAGTGAATCCCACTGCACATTACTTATAAAAAAGTCACAGCAAAGATAACACAGAACAGGAACGCGCAAGAAGCTGATCGAAAGAGAGTTCATTGATGCTTGTTTATTTCGTCACAGTGCATTTGCTATAAAGTGCAAAAATATAAAATTTGCCGCCATGTGTCATTAAAACTCTACCACATGTCAAAAATGTTAGTAATGTTTTTATATTTTTCAGTATTTATTTATTTATTTATTTTTTGTAATGCGGATTAGTAAAACAACCATTTATCTGAAAATAATGAAAATTACTTACCGGTATTTTGTAACACACATTATTATGCTAAACTCTTTGCCTTTCAACAGACATTTCTTTCTGTAATAAGAAAATTCGGTTGAGTTCATTGATTTTGAACTGGAGCACATATATATGCGAGTATGCAATGGTTTTAAAACTCTGATTTCACCTCAGTTGCATTTACTTGGACTGTTTTCCTTTGTAGCTGCTATGTTTAAAGCTTAGAAGCAAGATCTCTATATCAAATTAAATGCCACAACATTTCCTTTCATATAGTTAAGGTATCTGGAGAGAAAAAAAAAACACAACAACAACTGTCAGGAGTTTTACTGTTGAAAAAAGGTGAAAAACTCAGGCGCCATCAGTAAACTTGTAAATAAATCGTTAAATCCATTCTTGTTTTGTGGTATTCATTACTGTATCTCCAACCCAACCGAGCACAGGTAAAAGGGCCTCTGTATGGTCAATAACAAAACCTGCTTATAAATAGGCCAAGGAATTGTGAAGTCACTGAAATGGAGACAAAACACAAGGCTGTAACATCAGTGGGGCAAGTGTGACCACATTATTGTGCATCTCAATTTAGCATTTAATTGAAATTATTTTCTTTACTGTAAAATGAATCCAATTAATGAGCTGTCTTGAACTGTCAGAACTAATGACTTCTGACTTGAGCAAACTCTGTGCCTTGACTTCAAGCTTGGCATGTCCAAGACTTCGACTCCCAATTTGTGACTACTGCAGCACTGCCACAAATGAGTCAAATTATGAGTCCCAAGCACAATAGGTGACCGATGTAGTTCTGCTATTGGTGAGTGGAGGGTGTCACGTTTGTGCACAGTACACAAATGCATGCACACGTAAACATTTAGACTCCCAACTAAACCCCAAGACATCAGCCACTGAATGAAATCAGTATGTCATTCATTTGGTTTGTTTTTTTTTTGTACAGTTTGTATTGCTTACCAAGAAACAATGCAGAGCTTAGTTCATTTTCATTGCAAGGTCCTTCCTTTACTGCAATTAAACATGGAAGCTGCATCAGTTATACTTTTCATGCAGGCGGATTACAAAGTCACCTAGTCAAGGGGAAATAAACATTCCTCACTGAACTGCAGCAGACATGCCAGGTCTCGCTCACTGGCAGGAACCACAACGCAGTAAACCACAGCCCAATTTATAAATGCCAGAAACACGTGAAATGTGTTCTTTAACACTTCAAACAATTACGTAAAAAAAAATCCTGTAACTCAAAACTGGGGAACACCACGATGTAAAAGCAGATTGTTTCATAGCTGAGCAAGTACCGTGGCGTTGGACTCGTGGCGTCACGAAGGGAACACACTGAAGGGCAAGTGTTGTCCACTTAGCGATTCTGTCAGGTTAGTCACAAGTAAATGTGGCTTCAAGACTGGAAGCAGCTCCGATTCCGATTGAGTCCGATGCCGTTTCCTCAGACAGTAGTGGCTTAAGGGAAGATCTTCTAGAATATACTGGTACGAAACCACTTCTCCTATGTTCCCTTCATTTCGAAATAAAACTCTTGAACTGGCAGGTGGTGCTGTGATAATTGCCAGAACATGAAGTCTGCCAGGGAAAGTGTGCGTTGTCAGGAACTATAGAAAGTAAAAGGAAAATGTGAAGAAGCACAACCTCCAAGTAGTTGTATAATACAGCATGCAGATTTGTCAGCCGTGTGTCAGAAAATCGGGGGTGCGAGACTGTGACAAAGAGCGAATGAATCTGAATCAACAATCTCCTCTCGACCTGTGAGAGCACTGTACAGCAGGAATTGCGTGCCCCGTACTGAATGTTTTCGACAGTTCATTCCGGGGGCAGTCGGAAGCTGGCCATTCAGGAAAGGGATGGCGTCCACGGTACCAGGAGTCCCGCCCTAGTCACGGGAAAGCAAAGTTTCATTCATGAATTGAATGAAACGTGATTGAACTAGCTATCCGGAGGGGGGACTGAGGGTACTTTAGGGGCGTGACGCCATAATCGGTGCCTTTGTTGTGGTTGATGGGAGAAGCGAGGACTGTTTTGAAGGAGAACTAAGTGTTCTGTTTGTTTTGGCGACCGTGTGTGTTTTGTCTTTGTCAGGCTGAGTTATCACGGATCTGGGAGCTGCAGCCTGGGGCCAGCGATTCACCCGACTTCACCGCACCTGCACTTAACCGGCATCACTATATCCAGCACCGCACCTGCACCCGAGCACGCACTGTCCGGAGACGTGTCTGTGTTTGTTGTGTTTTGGAATTATTATTTGGGACTGCAACCCCTTGGTTTTGGCGCTGGCAATACCCATTGCTGGGTAGAGCCAGCTGTTATTGTGATAATTGCCTGGCAATACCCAGTCTGCCAGGGTAAAGCCAGTGTGTTGTCAGGAACTACTAGTCAAGGGAAAGGAATAATGTGAAGAAGCACAACCTCCAAGTAGTTGTATAATACAGCATGCATCACCTTTGTCACTAGCCGTGCAATCTCACACGTTCACAGAGACACACAGACAGACAGAGAGATAGAATTTATTAACATTAGTTTGTTTCTTTATAATTATAGTTTATTAGTGCAGGGACAAATATTCAAATCATCATTTTATTTTTTTACATGTATTCAAAAGGCAGAAAAAAAAGTGTGTCCGGTCAGAAATTATTTGATCTGTTAGAGATTTTCTATATATTGTCGCAGAGGCCAGCGGCGAGATTTACTCTGCTGAAGCCGCTGCTCGCTTTCCCTTGCTTGTCACCTGCTTGCCATTGTCACTGCTGCGAGTGGGGAGTGTCCTGCCAGCACCCCATTGGCAGGCGCTGAGCAGTAGGGGCGTGTTCTCCTGGGGTGCCCGAATGTCAGCTAAGATCAGCCCCATGCTCTGGTGAGTGTTGCTGTTCATTATTTGATAAATAAACGCCAATACATAAATAAAGAAAGAAAGAAAGAAATAAAATATAGATTGCAAGTCAAAATCGGGTCCATTTCTGTCTGCAGGTCATACTTGCAAAAGAAATGACTCATATAGTAATCAACGTTTTCATTTTCTTTAATGATGCATTCCTAGTTTTTGTAAGTGGAATGCAAAAAGAGAAATAAAACTAAGTAAATGCTTTTTTCATTTAACAACGCCCGCTTTTTCCCTGTTTATTTTATTTGAAATGTTTATTCAAGTTAAAAACGAATGTTATTACTTGATGAAAACGTGTCTATGGCCACTTTGTTTATTGTGAAGACACAACAATGGCAGGGACTATTTAAATAATGCATGGTCTACTTTGTTTCTACTTGAAACACACAAGATTTAACTACTGCATTGCTTTCTTTGTTTTGTAGTTAAATTCACAAGGGTAAAGTAAGGCCTTTCTTACATCAGGGATATTTTTCAACTTTATTACAGTATTGCATATAATGGCTTTGATAAAGTTTAGAAAATTAACGAATATCCACGATATTTAAATCATGAACGAATATCAGCACATGAAAAGTCAATGTTCGTCTCAGCACTATAATTTATTAACATACACTTGCCTATTGCTTTTCTCTTACTTATTCAGTTCATTTCATATGTTGATGCACGTGCGTCATGACAAGTCATGCATATTTATTGATTCATAGTGTCTGGTTGCTAACTCCATCTTAGAGAACATTTCAGCTAAGTGAACACTCTGCTTGCTTCCCGAGGGGTGTTCTCTTAGGGTGTTCTCTTGTCCTTTACACCATCTCTCTAGGACATCTTGTTGCCTATAATTTGGTGCCTCGCTACAGACCAAATACCAAACATAGAATAACTGCTGGTTTCAGTTTGTGATTGTTTTTATATACTGTGTATGTTTTAAATGTCTTTGTTGAACAAGCGGTGAGCAGCTGAAAAGGTAATTTCCGTGCACAATGACGCTTTCATTTCCAAAGAGCCTGTCACTGGAAGCAGGTGCTCTTTCAAAACCAGCAAGTGTCAATATTTACACAAGTGTGAGAGTACAGGTAGGAAGGACACAGCGAAACTCACCAGCCATAGCAACACAAACCAAACCCCAGACAATGCTCCAGAACAAAACCGCTGTTTTAGATTAATGTTGTAAACACGTGTTACTCACCTGTCGACCCTCTCAGCGTACTGTAATTCATTCCCTGCGGCACTATTTCAATATACTCGAGTGCAGCGTAATACACAAGTGCAGTCATCATTTGAATAGAAAGTTAGTCACTGAACTGCATTGTGGAGCATAACACTAAAAGTGAAGGACTTGAATGGGAAGTTTCTTTATATATATATATATATATATATATATAGAAAAAAAAAGCACACACAACTGACAGTTCATTAGATAGAAAGACTGTTCTTGTATCTGTATCACAGAATGTATGTAGTCTGCTGTACAACCTGTGTGCTGTAAACACACCTTCACATCTCAGTACTTTTGTTTTTTTAATTCATGATCTCTTCAAGCCTGTGCATCAAGCTACTTCATGTCCGTACGATACAGGGTGTCCCACTTGAAAGTAGCCCTGGAAGTATTTCAGTTAGAGGTTGGCATTCAGTCCATGTCCACGTTGGGAGAGACATTCGTGTATAAAAGTGAGTTTGTAATAATTTCTAGAAATCTCCCAAAAACAGAAGTTTTGCTTTTGTGGATTGAAAAAAAAAAAAAAAAAAGTTACAAGAAATAGGTAAGCAATAATAACCTATTTAAAATTATTAGGATATTTGTCAATGAGCTTTTTGATCGGGACTTTGAGTGGCTTTTTCCTTGGCTCGCACCATTGAGACCTTCACCATGCAATACTCGACCTATGGTTGAAATGGAAACCCCAGTCCCACTTGCAGCCAGTTCACTTTGAATATCTTTGGCAGTCAATCTCGGATTGTTATTAACCTTCCTCACAATTCTTCTGCTTGTTCTTGGTGAAAGAACCTTCTTTCTTCCAGACCGAGGGAGCTGCTGTCACAGTACCATGAGTCTTGTACTTCTTGATAATAGAAACAGTAGTTGAAATTGGGACATTCAAATGCTTGGAAATCTTCTTGTACCCTTATCCAGCTTTGATAAATAATTTTCTTCCTAAGGTCTTCAGATAGCTCTTTTACTTTTTCCCCATATTGACTTATTGGTAATGACAGCAATCATCCCATGCCTAACCCTTTTATACTCTAAGAATGTTCACCTACAATCCAGCATTTTCTAGAATTAGGTTATGCATTATCACATTGAAATGTCTAGCACATTGTAGACAATACTATCATAGCATCAAAGAGTATGAATACTTCTGAATTAGCATTTTTGGAGTTTTGCAAAAAAAATAAAATAAATGGATAAATAAATGCTGAAATAAATAATTGTAAACACCTATTTCTTCTAACTTTTTCCTCATCTTCATCCATTAAAAGCAAAACTTTTGCTACACAAAAGCTTTTTCCTAAAATTGTTTGATTTGGGGAAATTTCTATAAAATTTCCATTGGGGTATGTAAACTTTTGACTACAACTATGTATTTCAGTGCCATATTTCCCCATCCATTGTATATACTGCTGAAATGGTTAAAGTGGTTAAAGAAAAGGGCTTGTAACCAGGAGGTCCCCAGTTCAAATCCCACCTCAGCCACTGACTCATTGTGTGACCCTGAGCAAGTCACTTACCCTCCTTGTGCTCCGCCTTCGGGTGAGACGTGATGCATAGTTCACACACCCTAGTCTCTGTAAGTCGCCTTGGATAAAGGTGTCTGCTAAATAAACATAATAATAATAATAATATAAGCGTGACACTTGATCAGACGTACAGACAGACTGCCAGGTTCCTCCACAGCGGATATCAAGTTATGAAACTGTATGTGTGACCTACCTGTGTACAGTTACTCCACAATATCCACTGGGGATGTGCAGCCTCAGGGGAGGAGGAAGACAGTGTATGGTAGACATCATATACTGACATTATAGAAGCAGTTCAACATGGTTTACTGCTCTTTTACAGGTTCTTATAGGTCAGCAGACTATTTAATGCAGCAGCCTATTTAATCTAAAGACATCCTCTCTCCCTTGTGAGCTCTGCAGTGCTCTGAATGGGTTGCCATGGCAACAGCAGAGCCCAGCCTAGAAGCAGCAAAAATGCAGCTGAGAGGAGAGGAGAGAGAGAGAGAGAGAGGAGAGAGTGGTGAAGGAACAGGGGGAGAAGAAGAAGGAGAGTAGAGCAGAGAGAAAGAACGAAAGAAAAGAAAGAAAGAAAGGGACAGTTTCACACAGATTTTAAAACTGGTGTTTTCACCGAGATTCAACATTGTTTCCGGTAATGTCCTTCTATCCCCATTTAAAAGTAGGGGTGCAAGAACAGAAGTGGCTGTTTGAAAGCTCGGCAGCGGTTGAGTTTAGGCAGGACAGATCAGTGACTCGAAAGTGTGTCTGGGGACGCTGGCTTAACAGTCCTGGCTGAGGATTAGAGGCCAGCCTTCAACACAGTGCGAGCACTGCACCGCTTATCCGGCGGCAAACAAATATTGGAAATAAAAGGTTTTGGTTCACCCTTGTGGATAATCGCTTTAAAGTCACAGCACCTTTTAAAAACATATGCCCACAATGGTGATGGGGGACGAACAAACAGAGTCTGCAGAGAACAGAGCAGTACAGCCAACCCTAAAATCCCATGACAGACAGGACACCAAGCCAATCATGTCAGTCGCCTTCCTAACCACTCCCATGCTGGGCCCGAAGCGACAGCAACACAACACAGTAGCAGAATGTCTACAGGGCCCTGTTTATCATGGGAATCTTCCCAATTGTCCACGTGACTGTGCGCTCCAGGCTGGATGATGTATTCCTACACCAACCCAGCCTGACAACCTTGCTCCTGCTTGAGAACTAGGTCCAGCCACACTGACCAGCAGTATTGCTGAACACTATAGGAGGGTACCCAGAGATAAGGCTTACAATCCATTATCCTTATCAACATTCTCATTGGTCCCCCAGACATCATGCTGAATATTCTCACTACAGGTCGTTTTCTTTTGAGATTTTAATGTTTCATTTTCCTACTCCTTGCAGGTTTGACTATTCTTATCGTTATGCAGTTTCATAGACAGCTGAACCATTCAGCTCTCCCCCTCAGTTGATCAGAACAATCAATCAGTTTAATGAGGTGGCCAGGCAGAAAAGAAGAATCACGAGCACGGCCAGCGAGTGAGCAGCATTTAAAAATCCTTCTGTATATCCTCCTCACACCAAACATGCTTTCATATCTTCCATTTGCTTTTTAAAAGATGCTGGATTTGTCTAATAAGTTTAGCATCTAGATTTATTTAGAAGCTAAACTCAATGTCTTACCTTTATAGGGTGGGAAGGGGATTCAATCCCCCTAGACCAGGGGTGTCAAGCATATGGCCCGGGGGCAATTTTTTGTTTCTAAGTTTCTAAAATTGCACTGATGCACTGTATCGTTTTGGAATTTGTCTTTAAAACAACCTGCCTCTAATATATGATGTGTATTCAACATGTGTAGTCTGCATTGTAGGAGTGACATTCCCATTTAGCCAATCACAGCTCACAGAGGTAGTAAAATAGCCAATCAAATGGCGCATAGGACCAGTTTCCTCACGTAGACGTGTAACAGCACAGCACACATGATTTTGATTAGGATAGCGAAGGATTGTTTAAACTATTTATTTGACCTTGTGTAAAATTTTAAACCAGTAGCCAAAAGTAGTTGGAGATGTCACCGATGTGAAAGGTGGAGGAGGAATACAGAAGATTCCTTCATCGTTGGACAGATTATTTTTTCACTGAATTTGACAGCAAGGCTTATGCTGACAGTCACAAAGATGAAAGAAGCAATTTTTCTGAAAATGAGAAGAAAAAATGAAAGTGCTGTGGAGGCCAGTTTTATTGTTAGCAAAGAGATTGCATGTGCTGCCAAAACTTTTGGGATGTTGAATTTGTTACAAGGTGCATGCTTAAAACAGCTGATGTAGTATGCCCTGAAAAGAGAAAATGTTTCTAGTCAATCTGTCAACACGGTTGCTGAGCGTATTACTGAATGGCAGCGAATATTAACTTTAATGCTATTGAAGAGCCTTTAAGATTAAGCATGAACACCACAACCATAGAAAAGGATTTTTAAAAACTTCAAGAAGCCATGGAAAGTGCAGAATTACCTGGGAAGAAACTAACTGGGACACCATATATGACTTGGTAAAAAGTGAGCTGGCTGTCAGAGTGCTGGAAAAAATGGAAGAAAGAAATGCAGAAGTACCAAGTTTCTTACACTGCATTCTGCATCATCAGGCATTACATGGAAAAGCTGCAGAATTCAAACACGTAAGGAGCTTTGTTATCAAGTGTGTGAATTTCATTCACAGCAGGGGTTTGCAGCATCGACAGTTTCGTGCCTTGTTAAATGAGTTGGAATCACAGTATGATGATTTACTGTATTTTCACATGTACGATGGCCAAGTCAAGGGCAGTACTGAAGCAGTTCTTTCAGGTCCGTCAAATGCAGGACTTGATGTTGGAACGAGGAAAACATCTTGTGCAGCTCAGTAATCCCCAATGGCTACTGGAGTTTCTTGTTGCACTCACCAAGCAAATGAACATTTTAAACAAGAAACTCCAAGGGCCAAAGCAGATCGTAACACTAATGAAGAGGTGAGAGCTTTCAAAGCCAAGCTGAATTTGTGGCAGCAACATGTGTCAAACCAAAATTTTGTTCACTTCACTGCGTGCCAAGAGATTCAACTGCTACACAAATAGTCATTTGATGAAGACTACAAGCGCTGCAGTGAAAAAAGTAGCAAACCTGATAAAATAATTTGATTGTTGATTTCAAGACTTCCAGTCTCATCAAAACATCTTTCAGTTATTTGCAAACCCATTTCCCCGTAATGTGACAACAGCCCCGCCAGATCTTCAGATGGCGCTGATTGATTTTCAGTGCAAACAGCAGCTCAAGGATACTTTTCATTATATGCGCTGACTTTTTGTTTGTTTGTTCTGTTTGAGATTTCCATTGAAAGTAAAATACTCAATTTCCTCCATTATATTAGATTTGTGATATTGAGTTATTTAGTCAGTGTTCTAGGAAAGCTGCTTCCAGTTATATCTGCCTATTTTTGCACTATAAAAATACATGAAGTAATATTTTGATTAACTGATTGAAACCGTGCCTAGAAATCGTGCAGTGGGGAATGTGTTTTGTGTAAAGTAGTATATTGGCCTACATACAATTTCTATAGACATTTTCAAGTACATTATTGTGTATTATATTTTTTATTTATTATTATTTATTTTATTTTTTTACGGTGCTGCCAAACAAGTCAACAGTCTTAACTTAAATGGCCCTTGCTGCCAGATGAGTTTGACACCCCTGCCCTAGACCTTCTGCACTATACTCTCAGCATCCACTATCAGAACAAAACCCTTCTAACCACATGTAACACATTGCCACTGTGTGGACACATGCCAAGCCTTCAGACCTCCACAAACGGTGAGACCTCAATAAAACAGCACGCACACACACGCTGCCGGTCCACTCTGCAGTTCTGCCTGGTAGTGAGCTGCACCACTCTGCACTGTAAAAGGACCCTCGTGAGTGGTGCTATGAACAGACTGTAAAACTAACAGAATAATCTACTGATTATTGCTTTGATTATTCAGATAAATCAATGATATTCATCAAACTCTTTTAGACTTGTTTTACTTTTTCACATTTCCATGCATATCAAATGTTTGTCGATTAAACCTTTTTCTAAACAATCTTTCCATACTGCCGGAGTTAAAGCTTTGTGAACTGGTATGTGTGTATTGATAGCATAGGGTCAGCAAACCAACTGGATCAACAGCAACACAAGAGGATTGTGGGAATAATGATGCTACCGAGAGGAAATAAGAGCTGGTTTTTGAAGAGCTGGATAATAAACCTTTAGACTGCATCAGTCGAACACAAACCAAACTGAGAAATCTTACAAACTGAGAACTTTAAGTGCAGCACCAGATGTCATGTTTTACAATGAAAATATAGGTTTGCTATAAAACTGCACATTTGAAAACAAGAAGTCAACCAAAGTTCGCAAGAGGCAAGATCCATGCAGTTATTTTGCTACAGTAGCTACAACCTCTTCATGTGTTTTTCTTGCCTCCACCAGGAAACGCTGAGGTTAGAACGTGGTAGAGAATAAAAAGACCTGCAGAGTTCAAACACTGCAGTTCCTGCCACAAAGGGAAAAACAGCTTTGCGTGGGAGTCAGTGGAACGCAGCACAAGCTCAGAGCTCCCAACTCCCCCAGCGCAGAGGAGGAGGAGGAGGAGGAGGACTCCGAATTCAGTGTGTTCAGAACTCAGAGCTCCCCTCTCCCAGCGCAGCAGAGAAGGAGGTCTCTGATTCAGTGTGTTCAGAACTCAGAGCTCCCCTCTCCCAGCACAGAGAAGGAGGAGGAGGAGGAGGAGGAGGTCTCCGATTCAGTGTGTTCAGAACTAAGAGCTCCCATCTCCCAGTGCAGCGGAGGAGGAGGTCTCTGATTCAATGTGTTCAGAACTCAGAGCTCCCTCTCCCAGCACAGAGAAGGAGGAGGAGGAGGAGGAGGAGGAGGAGGAGGTCTCTGATTCAGTGTGTTCAGAACTCACAGCTCCCTCTCCCAGCGCAGAGGAGGAGGAGGTCTCCAATTCAGTGTGTTCAGAACTCAGAGCTCCCTCTCCCAGCGAGAGGAGGAGGAGGACTCCGATTCAGTGTGTTCAGAACTCAGAGCTCCCATCTCCCAGCGCAGAAGAGGAGGAGGAGGAGGAGGAGGAGGAGGAGGACTCTGATTCAGTGTGTTCAGAACTCA